>CM040399.1:44351154-44649384 GCA_022702515.1 Ilyophis sp. 1 JC-2022 | reverse complement strand
AATGCATCCTCAACTAAATTTCCACGGAAACTTTTTACTTCTCCTGAAAATCCTGTTGTTTTGGAACTGATGTGAAAATAAGCCAAATGTAATGATCTATTTATTTTGTTCCCGATAAAGCTTATTGAAATGAGAAGACAGTCAAGTGAGGGAGGGAATGGAATAAAGGGTTGAATTAGCAAACATGAGTATCAGTATTTCATAGAGCAGCACAAACAGGCCAATGTGGCAAGCAGACTCATGTGAGAATCAAGAATTTCCTTCATAACTGTGACCCGGTCTGTCTCCGGCTTCTTACTCCAGCTGGTGGAAGCGCACAGCACGCTATTGCTGCGCATTGTTCAAAGCAAATTACCCTTCCAGAACTATATCTCATATCATCTCCAAAAAAGGGATAAAAAAATATCATTGCTTGCTGAAGTGACTTTTGTACAATTTCGATGCATTTCAAGTCTTGCATATAACTGCAAGTTGGATCGTACTGGCAAAGGAGATGCACTTTTTTTTTCATAACGGGGATGCAGTGGTGTCACTCTTGACTTTGGGAATCAAATTTTCAGGAACAAGGAAGACGGAGATAATAAATTCTGCAGTTTTCATTTATAATGCAAAGTATAAAAATAAACAGCAAAGACTCCATTTACTGTGGCCTTCAAGCGGAACACCTAATCCTCAGCACTTGGTGCTCGGCTTGGAGACATGCATTTACAGAGGGAGCCCCTTTTTCAACCAAATTAGACCCTGTTTTACACCACACCATCTTCCCCTGGGGTCCCCCCCAAGGCTGGTAGGGGTAGTGGTCACACAAATAAACCGTGGCTTTGCTGTTCTATGCGTTTGGGAAAAAAACGAAATAAAAATGACCCTTCCTAAAGCGAAAACAATATATCCTGCTTGCTAGGCCTGTGTCCTAACTCAGAAACAAAGCCTAGAATTGTACAAATGGATGTCTACAGAGAGTGACATCACTGTGGCAGTCCTCAGGCTTCAGGCACCTGGTACAGGAAAACACAGGATATCAAACCATCACGTGGATCTTCATAAGGATCTGTCTGTTTTTTTTCTTCTCCTGCCGCCTTCTCACCGGGAATGCAGGAATTGTCTGAGCGCACAGCTGCGATCGCATCACCGTCACTAACCGCCTGTGAGGAGCCGTATTTGAGCCCTGGAAGGAAAGCTCTTTAGGGAGGCTGTGAAATTTGAGTGCATGCACCAGACTCGCCTGCACCCTTCTTCAGGAGAACAGGGTTTCCAGTGGAAAGTCCTCCACCTCCAGTGCTAAGCCCCAGAGAACGGGAAGCTCTCCCGCTCCGCTCGCAGTGAGATGCGTCCCCCGTGCGCCTTCGCATTGTATCCTCCCGAAAGGATGCGCTGCAGCTGCCACCTGGTTTTTAGACCTACGGCCACATTCAGGCCTGACCAAAGGCACAGCTCTACCTCACCCCGGGTTGTGTTCCCCGTTTACTCTGAAAGACCGTACAATTCTGTCGCAGTGTTGTCGTCATGTGAAACTACGGAAATAAAGTTCCAGCGATATCAGGAGCATCTTATGCATCTGTGGGGTGATTACAGCCCTGTGGTCTTGCAATGGAGGGGATTTCAATTGACATTTTAAAAAAACATCAGAAAAACAGTGACTGGGTGGCTTATTCACTCATTGGTTTTTTTAAGATAAAAAATGTTCTTATAGAAGTGCGTCTTTCTGGGTTTCTTGTGTGCGTTCATAAAGCGCCATTCAGGCTGACTCCAGTCCAATTATTTGGTGGCTGGTGGCCACAGTAAGAATGACATTATTGCACGAGAATCTTATGCTACTGCACCATACAGCCCCCTTATCTGACGAGCCAGTGTGGTAAGCTTGGATTAACATCTATATCTTGGACATGGACTTCTGTGTGGGATAATGGCTTGAGAAGGGGCCTGATAGGAGATATGGGGATGGATGGATAGAGGGTCTGTCTACAAATAGTTTTATTAGGCTTTTTAATTCTGTCCTCTTTTTTTTTTTTGGTTTTTGTTTTTTGTTTTTCTTCTGGCCCAATCACAAAGTGCACAATTGCGATGTGCCTACTAGAGAGAAGTTTCTGGTGGTCTGTCATACGGACAAAACTTCAAACCCCTGCAACATCACACTCATGGAGAGGGCTAAATGGCCTCTTTTGAAGTCTGTCTTTGAAATAAGCAAGGCAATCCCTTGGCCCAAGGATCATATTCTATTTACGTTCCCGTTGCCAACGATAGAGGCGACGCTGGCCAAATTTACAAAAGAAGATCCACATAGGAAAATCCGGCTAATCCCTGATTGAAAGTTCATGCGTTGGCTTCTATGTGTAAGCTCTGGCAGATTTTCCCAGAAAACTGGGATCTTTTGGTGAAAGACGCCACCCTTCAAGGCAAACACTGTCAATGTCAGCAGCAGATTGCATGTCCCTTCTCAAGTGCTCCTTTTATTATGAAAGCCAGAGTTTTGTCTTTTGCATCAAAGGAGAAATAAAAAAAGGGTTAAGTCTAATTCTGTTTGTGAAGGCCCAGGAGCATCCCCCTTTATTTTCACGGGACACGTGGAGATCACCGTGAATCTCCCGGAAACGTGTCGTCCGTTTCCTGCCCGTTAATGTGTCCATTCGTTAATCTCTCTTGTTCCCCCCCCCCGTCTGTGTTTTATTTTTTTCTGCTGGGTCTGGATCCAGGGGTGGCAGCTGCAGATTAGCTCGTCCAGCAACAGATCACGCAGCTGAAGCCCTGGTAAGTCCAAAAAAACCTAATTTCATTATTTGCATAAACTTTGTAACTTTTTATTTTTATTTTTTTTTACGTCTGTGACGGTTTTATCATGGTATACACGCCATGAGTCTTTGGCTTCTTAAGGATCTCTACTAAGAGCCGTGTGCTGCGTGTGTCCTGTTGAAAGAGGCCCACCAGTGCCTTTGTGAGTAGTCTGTCAATGCAGCCTTGGCCAGTTACGGACTGAGGGAAGCAAATCGGAGGATTCCTCGATAACACCCATCCCTGGAGTGGCGAGCTGGAGGCGTAGTTTCATTTAGACGGATAAGAAGCTGCGAAAATCCCAGTGTTTAAACTGATTGATGCGTACCATCGGAGCTTTAAATGTGTAGCCTCAGAATACAAGTGTGGGCTCTAATGATATCGGATTGTCAAGACCTCAGGTTTTCGCAATTCTTCTTCGCGTGAAGAATTTCTGTCGGTTTTCACCCCCCCCCCCCTAACCTACCCAGTTTAGTGTTCTGCGCTCCTCCCATCTTCCATGTCTCAGATACAGCTGGTGTCAGTGTGAAAGGCCACTGTAAGTCTGTAACCAGACACCAAGCAGTAAGCAGAGCTGAGAGTTGTTAAGACATCCTCTTCTCCCTACCATGTGGGTGACCCGGTAATGTGGCAGTATTACCACTCGCACAGCATTCCGTGTTCAAGAATCTGCTGCCCTGAATAGCGCTTTGAAATGTTTCATTGTACTTAAAGCCTTCCACTACATCAACACCATTGTCCGCCATGGTCTTCCTTTTTATCAGATAGACAATAAACTTGACCTCTGCGGAGGGAACACCTGATACTGGCATTCCAGCTTTCTGCCGCGGATTTATGGCAAAGCAGATAATAATTAGTCTTCCACCCGCTTAAAAAAAATAATTTATAAAAAATAAAAAAATGAAGTGGGGAGAAAAAGTATATGAAAGTTTATCCAAGGTCTGCATGAGATTGGGTCGCGCCTACATGGCCCCAAAGCACTTTTGGACTTACAAATCAATCTGTCTTGACGGAAGACGGGTCGTTGTTTTGAAGGTGTGACGTGCCTGTGACATCCATACAAGTTTATGTCTGTGTGTCTGACCATGTTGTTCATTGATATTTTTACATTTTTTCACATTTGCATGATTCGTGTGTTGTCTGTCTCGTAAAAGAGCACGGGGCAACCTATATCCTTGTGAATAGATTTTTACCCCCTTTGGATATGTTTTCATTTTCTCTTATTTATGAATAATGCGATTGGGTCTCATCATGGTATCGTCATGTCAGTATTATATTAAAGGCTACACTGTCACTTGTGCAGTGTACTAACAATTGCTTTGTGAAGTTCTAATTACAGAAACAAAAACATTTTATATATCATTATATTATTAGAGACTTTCAAAGTAAAAAATTTTTGGGATAGAATTATTTTTACAGGATAGTATTTTGTGAGGTTAAAAGCTTGTAAATTATTTCTCAGTAAGATACTGTAAATAAAAGCACATTAGCATTTTTCTTTTCATAAAAGATGGATTGTACGATTCAACATATTTAAAATCTATTTCATGGTCACGTGATGTTTGTTTTCAAGCTCTCACATGCCAAAAATAATATCTAATAAGTGAAAGTCAGCCTTTTCTAGTGGCTAAGGGCCTTAAACGGTGTGGCATTTTCTGACTATGTCATAGGAATCAATTGAGAACGCATCGACATCAGCAGCAAATTGGGTGCGTGTGATAAGGCAAAATGTCCTTTTTCTCTCTAACTAAGAGCAGCCAAGCATGATGTGTCCTGAGGTAAATAATGGAGCTGCCCCCCCCCCTCTCTCTCTTTCTCATAACAACAAGACCAAAAATACATTTCTGCATGCACTTTTTTGTCAAAGCGTTAAAAAAAAAGAAAAAAAGAAAAAAAAAAAGAGTGGAAGTTTTTACCAGGGCAAAGGGAAGAGAGTGTGTCCATGTGGTGAACAATGCTAGGACACAGTCAGGCGCTGGCTGGGTAAAAAGGTATTTTGCAGGTGTTGTGGAGGGGACCCTTCTGCAGCAGTGTGTCTTGGATCAAACCCGACAAAGCCTCCTCTTTGGGTGCCAGATGGACCCATGCATTTCCCCATACTCTCGGGCAGCTAAGACCTAGGCTTTTTTTTTTTCACAAAAGAAAAGCGCTTTGGCTGAAAGAAAACCACAGCTGAATTTTATGGTGCCGCTTCTTTTGCCAAGCTGATTTTAGCAATTCAAAGGACCGAGCGCATGGAAATACTGTTTCAGCCGCGTGGTCGATATGCTTTTGATGCAAGTTTGATTTGGCACATTTCTGTCCCTCTATATTTCACCACTCAGTAGGGAATCTTGATAAATTCCAGAACCACACGGCTATGATAAAACACCCAGCTTCTAGCGATGCTGGAGCAGATCTCCCTCAATTTAATGCGCTCAAATTGGTTGTCAATACTGTCAGTGGAGCCTCTAATTAATTTGATGCGATATGTAAACGCCCGTACGTATGTCTGCATACCGTATTCTGAATTATTACACCCACATTGATATATGGTGTGACAGGGGCTTTGAGTGTGTCTGGGAGCATCATTACTGTTATGTGTATGGTATGCCTGGACTTTTTGGCACGGTGGATTGTATGTCTGGGACTGAAATTTTTTTTTTTTTAAACTAAAAGCCCAACTTCACATGTCCAAAACAATTTGTGGAATAAAAACTCATAATTTTAATGCTCTTATAGTTAATATGATTATTATCACCAAGATGGACATTTGTTGTGTTACTTCCAGGAAATGCAGTTTGTGCACATTGTTATTATTTATTTGCATATTTCCACAGACATGCTGGACTCATGTAGGGCTGACTTTAAGTCCGCATTTTTATATATTGTCATGGGTGGGAACTGATGCGGCAAAAGCCACCACAATTCTGGCCATAATTGCGTATTTGTTTAGCGCAGTAAAAATATTGCGAGTTTTAGAGGAAAATGAATATTGATGCGTATAAATGTTTCAGCTATACTGCTTTCGCATCAGTCACACAGCTGCCACATACATCACAGCAAATTCATTTTACTGAGTTGCAGAGGCTGCCTGCGAATATAGACACGCGGCTCAAGGTTCTCGTTGCACTGTGGGTACAAGAAGTTCAGGCAAGAAATAAAAACCGGGTGTCAATCTTCATTGCTAATCTCATTTTGTTGCAGACTGGGCTGCAGTTTGAGCTCACATTCTGCAAATGTTTACTTTTAAAAACTTTTCTGGAATAAATTGCTACTGTTGCAACTGGGGCCTACATTTGAAAATAAATATGTATGTTACAAAGTATATCATTAATAACACTGAATTTACCATGACAAGCTGGTATTATGTTGAATTAAAATGGAGGGTGCCAATTTTCACAACCAGCTGAAGCAACTACCATCATGCTAGTAGGGAGCTATAAGTGAAACATTTTTGTATTTAGCTTATTTGTGTCTCTTCATCAAAAGCACCCTCTCAGTTATCCTCCTCTGTATGCTACAAATGGATGCATTCCAATATTTTCTATTTAAGGAATATAAATTGAATGGACTGCACACCTGCAAGTTTCGGAGTAAATGTGGCGCGGTCCATCTGGAGCCAATCCCACAGTGTGCGATAGATGACTAAAATATCAATCACATCTACTGTACATACATTTGAATCACTGGACAATTGTACCTCAATATGTCTGTGTGCAAAATGACTTTTTTTTTTGTTTTTTTTTGTTTAGACTCAGACAGAATACAAAAGCATACTTGTGTACAGAGGAAAACCAGGACATCCCTTATTATAAGAAAGTGGATAATTGATCCAGCTAGCTAGCACAGATACATGGGATGCACCTGTTCGTATGTCTGTACCAGAAAAGTGCTGTAGCCAGATTGTTGGCTGAAAACTATATAAAAAGAAATAGACAGACTGCCATTTTTACCATTTTTTGTTTTGTAAACCATCCATCTTATCAGACAATTAAGATGGATGAATGTATGATAGAATTTGTGGTGTATAAACTAGCTCTTTAACTATCTACTATGATGTGTTTATGATGGTTAAACATACTAGCTTGCTAACTTTAACTATTGTCACTATACATTAATTAAGCAAGGTGTGTTAAAAGGGTTCTGCTGCATCACTATGGAGATGTCATACCATAATATCAATCAATCGGTCTATCTTTATTTTAAATCGGGTTGCCATACAGCTCTTCACAATTTCTAGAGGGAATTCTAAATGATTATTCCTCAACCCTGTAAAAGGTGATCAGGGCTGAACTAGAAAATGGTTGCTAACAGAATTAAGCAGCTCAAAAAGCACAAACATATTGGAGAAAGTAGGCCAGCTCTTCTGTGGGTGACAGGGTGCCTCAGGTCTAGTGATGGCCAGCTCTCCAGAATAAGCAGTCTATTCAATAATCTGACGGGATTCCTTAACATACAAAGTTTTTGAGGCTCTTGAGGTTTAAGAGGCCACTGGATAGACATTCCTCACCAGCCTTAGTTGTAGTATGTGGACCTCATCCTTCTGAAATCCAGTTTAAAGGGATAGTTCACTTTTCAGAGTTTAAAAAATATATATATTATTTCAGGTTTTTGTGCAATGAAGCATAAGATTTCTGTGCAAGCTGCTTTGAAGTTGTATTTTATTGCTTTAGACCACAAACCCTCGGATGCCATGACAGCCACCATTGTAAAGCCAGGTCATCAAAAAGTATCTAAAATATCCTGTCCTAAAAAAAAACCTGTCTAGGCCAATCAAGAGCATAAACCTAAACAAATGATATAAAAACAACTTCTGAAAGTTTATTTTGTATTTAATCTAATGTATCAGTCCTGTGTACTTATTTTGTCTGACGATTATGCATTGTCGGCATCATGAAATGTTTAAAATACATTGTGAATCAGGTCTCAAAATGGCCAGCTGCAACTCATTTTTGAGATCGTTTTACGATAACGAGGTCCTGTGAATTTTTATGTTTGATAACGTAATGGCGCTGTGACGGTGATGTGAAGAGTCAGGTATCTTGTTGCTTGATTGTTAATTTTTGAAAGTTTTATTGTATTTAGCTTTTACGTTAGTATATCAATTATTCCTGACGTTCCCCCTATTAATATGATTCTATTCTATTCTAAAAACAAACTCTAACTCATTTTTAGGATGCTTTTTTCCCCTTTTATCAGAGAAAACACAAATAATTTATCCACATAGCTTGTAGCAGCTAGGTTAAATTGATTTAGTTTAATTCCCAGTCAGATAGCTAGATGACAATGACTAATCAAGCAAGTTAGTGTAGCTGTACATAATTACAAATTGATAGTAATTAGCTAACCGATGTCTGATATTTTTTGTGCTATTTTCTTCGCACAGTTTGTCTCAGTCTCCCTTGGAATGTAGATAAATATAGAATGCCTTACTAGAGTAATCTATCAATGATATAATTAAAACATAACAGATTGCATTAATGATAATACAACACGAACAAATGTGCTAAAGAAAGCTACTCAAGAACATTATGTCACCTCCTTTATTTTGTTGAGCGAAACAATAAAGAATTTAGACAGATGTGTACTTTTTAACTTTTTAACACTTAAGCTTGAATTGGCAAAGGGATATGGAAGCATGATGGATAGAGTATATGAATATGCAGCACTGTGTGACTCTTTTCTACGATTTGCTTCTGAAACATTTTGTTCAGGAATTTGATGGTAATATTTTCTCATGACTAAAAAGGTGACAGGCATCAAAATTGTTCCCAATTGATAGAAGGACCCTTAAGATCACATTTTACAATCTTCTTTATTCTATCTGCTGCTGTCTTCTGCAGATGACATCACACAACGCTTTATTTTAGCTGCACCTTAATTTTTTGTGTATTTTATTGCACCGTTATTTAATTTTAAAATGTTCCCTGTTCTGGTGATAAACAGCACTCGTGAAATACTCACATTCTGGCGCAGTCTTAAAAATAGCCCATCTGTTTGTCACTGAAAGTTATGTCATAACCTCCAAATGATCTCACATTCGGCCTGGTAGAAATGACAGCCTGGGAGAAACGTAGTGAAAATCTTAAGTGCAGGGGGCAGCCATTTTAGCCCTAATGTTGCAACCATGCTGTTTTTCACAGACAATAGCCAAGTTGACTGGAGTTTCTGGGCATGATGTTTCATTATGCATGAATATGACTAACATGTGAACAAGGCCGTTTCAACGGCAAAAACAGAAAGAGAGAGTGCAAGGCGCTAGAGGACGTGGAGGAGGGGAAAGACAGATCATGGCATTATAGTGCAGGGAAAGAAAAGGAGGCAGAAAAAAGACGAGGCTAAGTGAGACTGTGTGTGTGAGAAAGCGAGAGAAAGAGAGAGACAGAAAGAGGCAGAGAGAGAGACAGAGACGGAGAGAGAGAGAGCGCAAATGACCTGTGTATGCTGTTGTCTAATTGTTTATAAAATGAAACTAATGAGATTGGGAGCACACCGTTACCTGATATTAGGCAGGAATTTGATGAGTGAGGCAAATTGTCTGGTTAACAAATGTAAAAGCATCAGTTTTATTGATACAGGTTTGTGTGTGTATGTGTGCGTGTGTGTATGTGTGTATGTGTGTATGTGTGTGCGTGTGCGTGTGCGAAATGAATCAAAGCGGAGGAGATGATGAACAGTTTCTGTAGAATTCTGTCAAAGGTTAAGAGCTAGTTATTTTTAAGAATGACATGAATCTCGCCGAGACAGTGATTGCCTAAATGACCACTGTAATTACCAATTACTTCTTGAAGCAGAGAATATATTCACGGCATGTAGCCCACTAAATACAGACAGGCATTAGCCCATTTACGTACTAATGCACATAATTTAGATCCTGAAAAGGGCAGATGGGAACACAATGGAAGATATAATAGATACCATCTAATATCATTCCAAAAGAATATTGGATTCGTTGAAGATGAATATTACTTTGCGTCAGATTGTTTTTTTATAAAACAGTCAAAATATATTTCATCTCTGCCTTTTAGTTTTTTTTGTTTTTTGGCCATAATGGTCATTAGAGAGGTGCTGTTAAGAAAGAAAGGGGGCCTTGATGTGAGGTGTACATGGGGCTGCTGGTCTGGTCCTTTGCTTTCAGAAAAATAGAAATAAAGACAGGGCAACCTTGTAGTGTGGTGCTTTGATAGGAGCTTGATATGATGAAGCTGGATAATACAACCAGAAACATCAAAGCCCTTCCACGCTGAGGCGAGTTACGACGACTGTGAATCAGCGGAAATGTGCCGCCCTCCAGACCAAAAACTCAAAAAAACAAAAAAAAGAGAGAGAGAGAGACAAACAAAAGCAAAGTGGAAAAACCAAAGTGTGTGGCGGGCTTGATTGGCGAGGGCGTTTTTTTCCCTAAATTAGACATAAACTGCACCATGCTGCATCTTCACTGGGGTGGGGGGGTGGGGGAGGGGGGGGGGGGCTTGCAGGGTGTTATAAATAAGTAAAAACAACAAAAAGGCAAAAACACAAAAAGGCGGGCGCGGCGAGAGTGAGAGCGAGGGGAAGTTGAGGTTGGGGATAATGAGTGTTGTGCTCTCCCGTCCTCTTTCTCTCCATCACCCTCAGCGTCAGCCAGCTCAGACTCCCTCAGGAAGGATAATAAGGGCACCTCTTTGGGTTTGATGTAATCTCGCTTCCCCTCCATCTGATGAATGCTTTACATGCAGTCTGACTGTTGCAGTTGGTCGATAGTTCAGACGGTGGGAAAAAGGAAATAGCGGGGAGCGCTTTTTGAATCAAAAACTTTGAGCGTGCGACATCGTCCCTCCGCAAAGTCATGTCACTGCTGCTTGTCCCCCTTTTGGAAGGGATTAGCTTATTCTGTGTGGAGTTTTCTTTAGTACGCGCTGGCAGAATACATAACGCAAATCCATAGGGGGATGGATTCGCATTGTAATAGTAGTAATAGCTTAAAATAAAACACCCGCTGAAAAGACACCCTCCCTCCCACACCCCACGTCCGTTCCCTTAATCACAGAAGGATTCGGGATTAAAATTTTAAAAAAAAAACAGGGATATTTTTAAGTAGCAACAAGAGTGCTGTATGTGTACTGTATGTGTACTTATGTTTATTTCTTTAGAAATTGCCTGTCATCTCCTGCCAAAGCAGTTTAGCTGTATTGTCAGTCCCCGCTACACAACTCGCTCCTCTGTGACATCGCGCCTATTTTCGAAAACAATACCTGCTGCTTTACAATGGTGGCCCTTTTCGAGGGTTAGTGTCAACATTTTTTGACTGAGCTTTTTTTTCTTCTTTTTTCCACATGATTTAAGGTTGTTATTTGTCTTCTTGTTGCTTAGATAAACTGAAGTACTTAATGAGTTTATGCTCATTGGGGGAAAATTCCTTGAACACTAAGGCAGATTGTGCCAGTCCTACTTCAAAAAGGTTAAATCATGCCATAGCTATGAGAAGAATACATGTGTAGCATGCATTCTTTTTTCTTTTGTTTAGTATTTTGAGCCAAATATAGCCTTGGAAAAATAAATGAATAAATACAATAATATATATATATATATATATATATATATAATTGTTTTGTTCGATAAATAACCTATTAAGGTGCTGTAGTGGTATGGTACTCTGATGGTCTCAACTCTCAACACATGCCTGGAATGCCAAGTGTCCAGAAGATGTGACCAGTCTGAATCGAAGCACGCCAAATACTTAGCAGGGAGTCCCAAACCGTTCAACGATGACATTTGTGCTTCCAGGAGGCAGGCAAACAAACTCGACTGAGATTCTGTCTCCTCCGCTTCCAAATATGCATCTCCATTGATCATATTTAATTGTAAAACTTAAAGCGCGCATTTTAGCTTTTTGTTTCTTGGACAGTTCTGAAATGGGTTTCTGCTCTTTCTGCTATTTAATATTTGATATGTTTTATGCTGTGATTGCATTATGTTTAAAGATGAATCATTAACTCATGATGACCAGTTACCATTTATTTATCTGTACTTGAATTAATGTGCTATATGCGTACTCGTTATATATACTGCTGTACTGCTTAAGGGCGTTTATTAAATGACTAAACAATAATGAAGAATGATAATGAGAAATATTTTTCACCTACTCTGTGACTCTTTTCTGTTTCTCTATGAGCTAAGGAAGAAAATTGCTGATGTAGAGCATAGTTTTTAGTCTGATAGTTTTTGAGTTCATTGAATGGGACCAGGTTCTTGTTAAGTCTGAGAAACTGATTGCTTTTATGTTCTGCTGCAGCGAGTTTCTATTTCACATTAAATAAATAAATAAACTTAGAGAGAGAGAAACTTTGCTCTGAAGAAAAACAACATTCTGTTGAAGTCAACAGAATAATGTATAATGCATTTACATTTGCTTTTGTACAAAATACCATATATAATTTATTTAATTTTTAAAAAAAGTGAACGCTCAGATCAGGTCACTGTTCTTTAAGCCTTTCCTTTTTTTTTTTTTTAAACGGTTTTCTGCAGCGTCTTTTTCTAAAACGCAAAGGCAGGGGAAAACAGAGTCATGGGTTTCCCTCATTGTGTTTATTGTTCTTCCATCCTCTGTCTTTCGGCAGGTTTACTTTGTCAAATTATGCATTTCCTGAAAAACTAAGCAATAAAATAAAACAGACCTTAAATAAATTACAACTCATTATCAATCTACAGATTCCTTGATATTTGTCTGGAAAATTGTCAGGATTTGTGGACCCGGTGCAAGGTTTTAAATTCTGTCGTACGTTCTGTCATGTGATGAAAGCAGGAGTATATTCCTCGATTGCAGCCCCGGTAACCGTAAATGCGGCAATACATATCTGTCCTGTACACATACATTTAAATACAAACACATGATTACCTGCGACCCTTAAAATATTTGCATGATTTATTGTCAGATTTACATTTATAGCACATGTCAATTATCTGCCAACATGAACACCTGATGTCGTAAAATAAACAGTTTAGCTTCAAAGAAGGCTTCATGGGACTAAAGTAATATTCAGTTGAAATGAACGCTTGGCTTTTATGCTTGTGCACATTGCTATATTATTACTGGTAATACCACATAAATCCAACAAATACAACAAATTTATATTTAATTGCATTTCACGTTGTAATTATAACGGTGGAATCAATGTGCCTTTTCCAAACTGCTTTCTCAGGCTTACAGCAGAATGGGGATTTCTCTTGTTCATTTTACACTTGGCCCTTCTTTGTATCTTAGCTTACTGTGTTTATGAGTGCTGTGCAGTGCTTCAAATAATTGTTCTTTTCATAGTAAGAAAGGCCATATCAATTAAAAATAAATAGTCTCTTCCGTTATTATGCTACCGCACAGTGGTGGAACTGCTATTAAAGATTTTTTTCTTCTATCCCTTACAAAGACTGAAGGTATTTATTTGCAGCAATGTACGCACATTATATTAACCCACTTTCCCCCATATGCTTATTTATGTATTCATGAACAGTGACATAAAACACAGGGCAGACAACACAATGGGGGTTATTCATCCTCAAGTTTAAACTTTTAAGCTTTCTCAATTGTTCAATTGTAACCACTGCATTATGTAGTGAAAGGTGAATATTTATTTTAATGTGGGGTGGAGGCGTAGCACCGCTTGGGGAGGAATACATTTCGGGCGGATAAGAGACAGTGCTACAATGACATCTGTGTTAATAGCCCAGTTTGAAAATATGCAGTGAAATTTTTTTTGTTTTTGTTTCCAGGCATGGTGGTGTTTTCTCCATCAGACTGGCTCTACTTCCGCAGACACGCCGGTCTCCCACACTGCCGTTTGACGCGTGTACAGTTTTGAAGGGTGTGTTGGCTTTCCACAGAAAATGCAGACTTCCATTGCTCCCATGTATCAAGCCCTCTGATGCCAGCAGAAACTCCAGGAATGGAATGTGTTCAGCTGTCAGCCTTGAACACTGTGATTCCAGCGGTTCCAGTGAGAGAACTGTGCATATTAGCATTACTGCGCTCAAAAGACGTGAACGGACCATTGACCGCAAAGCTTCCGGTGAGAACTGTGATCTTCGCGGAGGACTGCGCTCGGTCGACCTGAACTCAGTTGCCACACAGGTTCCAGTGACACCGCAGTGCTGTGCTTGTCATGAACACAGTGACTGTGTAGGTTCCTTGGAGCCGCCAGTTGGGGCTACCCGCAGTGCTGTGTTCAGTATACCGGAACACAGTGACACCCTTGTGTTTTAAAAAGAAAAAGATATGTAATAGTCAACTGTAGTTTTCTCTGATCAGAAGGTGTTTGCGCCCTGATCACTAATGGGAAAAGCACAGTTATGCAAACCACCGGCTCTGCCTGTAGCTCAACTGCGCAAAGAAACGATACTAATAATGGCAGTGGGTCAGGCTGGCACGGGCTAGTAAGACAAAAACCTGGAATCTGAACTACACCGATCATCTTGGTGCTAGCTCTACAATGCTGCAACATGTGTCAGAGGGCTGTGATTATCAGCCCTGTCCTCTAGGGGGAGCAGTCACACATCCTATTCTCCAGGGCAGGGGTAACCCTCCTAGAGAGAGAGACAGGGGGGTCTGGTTTTTTTTGTTGTCACAATTCATCACTTGATCACATCACAACTCTCACAACATCACTTTTTTCTTTGGTCTAATTAGTTGCTGTGTTTAAGGTGAAAACAAAAACCAGCAGACTCTGCGGCTCTCTAGGACCAGGGTTGCCTACCCCTGCTCCAGGGGAATAGGTCATGACCTTGGCCTGGTTCAGCCTTGGCCATCTGAATGTTTACATGGAGTGTGAACCCTCATCTCCCTTCCTTTTGATGTTAAGATGTGTCTGTTAAGAGCACCGATTTCAAAACATTTTTGGTACTGTGCATTTATTCATACAGAATTCATTCATTCACACATTTATTCATTCAAGCACACAAACAAACTGAAAAGCAACTAAGAAAACTGCAAAGCTGCTATATATATATAAAAATTATTCTAAAAACAGCTGTATATTCATTATACTGAATACTATATCATCAATACAAACACTTTTCCAAAGCCAAGTATGTGTTTTATGAATAAATACACTTATATGTGCACCTCAATATGTATAGACATGCAAAAACATATTTTTTGTCTTACAAACATAATTAATATATATATTCGTTCACATAATATAAAGTACTGCACACAGTGCATGTTTGTGCTGTTTTTTTTGTTGCCTTTTACAGATTAAAATGGCTCCTGCACTAGCAGACCTGCTAGCTGACGGTTTGAAGATATCTGCACTGTAGACGATCAGGGCTCAATAAGTGTAGAAGGAGGAAGATGAATAGTCACGCCATCATTAATTGGCAGAACAATGCAATCATCCCTCCAGCCGCCATTCCCCAGCCTCCTCTCACATCCACTGCAGATCTGAAAAGTGTCTGTAAATCAGCGATGGAGAGGAGGGGACCTCGGCGGGATTCCTCACCTCACATCTGGAGCACCGCAGCTCCGTGGCTGTCACTAGCTGCACGTTACACTGCGCCGGCCTTGTGTGAGGTGGGGGTGGGGGTGGGGGTGGGGGTGGGGGTGGGGGTGGGGGTGGGTACATTTCGTGGTACGCAATGGTTACCACTCAAACATTATTCAAAAATGAAGTAGATCGAGAGACAGATATGTTTTTGATTTGACTAATTATTTGGGCTTTTTTTATCTCAAGATTTGTTTAGACAAGGATGTTTTTATTTACAAAGATTTGTTGAAAATGCAGATGAATGCTTAAATGCAATTTAAATTTAAACATACTTTACTATGCATTTCTCTGACTCTAAGATTATTAGTATTGAATGAAAAGCTATATAACCTGCTATATTGTAAAACCTTATGGTATACAATTATCTTAAGTAAAAATTAATTAATGAATTGAAATCTTTACTGGATACCAGTAATTCACCAACACCTCACTTTTCATACTCAGTCAGAAATTACAACACCTAAGGCCTGATTTACTAAGACCTTTACCGGGTGTAAAACCATTTTGCACACACAAAACCAATAACATGACCAATGATTGGTCATGGAATTTGTTTTGCACCAATCATTGGTCAAGTTTTTGGTTTTGCATGTGCTAAATGGTTTTGCACCCGCAAAAGGTCTTAGTAAATCAGGCCCCTATTTAGCTAACAAATGTACAGCAATATAGAAAAGAACCTTGCAAAACTGGCAGGCAATTTTTGGGGACAACAGCACTTTAAGAATAGGTGAGACTCAATTATTTGGCATTCAAAGTCAGGTCAATAGAAACTAGACTATTGTGGTGTGTTTTTTCTGTTACTGGCCACAGTTATTAGTTCATAACAATAATAATAATAATAATAATAATAATGGCTACATGTTTTCACAGTCAGATTTAATACGTATAACTGGAAATTATCCGTAGAGTTGAATGGTTTATATGATTTTTTTAAAACAGGCATATACACAATCACATGGGAGAGAACAGTCCAATAAACCTGACCAATTTTTTACCTGGTAGGTAGGAGGTATGTCAGTGTTAAAAATATGTTTAGTCAGTGTTTAAACTAGTACCTCAGTGTTTTTTCTACTAGTGTACTAGTATTCTTCAAGCAACATCGACTAACTAAATAATAAGAAATAACATTGTAGGCATTCACTGTTTGTTCAGTATCTGTAATTGATAGTGATTAACTACATACTTTAACATAAACTTGGGTATCATTTTTTCTTTTTTTTGCCAGCAGTTGTCAGCTATAGACTGGTTATTATTAGGAACATATTATTAGGAACATTTCAGTTTGAAATGGTCCCTATTCCCAAAGGGTTTTAATCTCTTAGGTTCTACTGTATTTGTTTGGACAGGATTACAATTGCTTATACAATTGCTGCTGGTTAAATGGCTAATACGATTCACCTATGTCATGTGTTAATTAGGTCTAAAAGCAGGTTTCATATTACAATTATAACATTCTCTAGTTTTACAGAGTAAACATGCCAACAAGATTTGTTATTTAATATTTTATACAGTAACACTTTATAAGTTTAGGGAAACCCTAAGGAAATGGCTTTTTTTTAAAGTGTGTTAGTGAATAAACTGGAGAGGTTTTTTTAATTTTTAATTGCAATAGTTTTCAAAAATGTGAAATCTGCTTAGGCTATCAGATATACGTATGTATACATATAGTGTGCATTTGCTGCCATACATTATGTGACCACTTCTGGCACAGCATACAGTATATTATGATTATTATTACAGTATTATTATTATTATTATTATTATTATTAATAATAATAATAACAAATACTGTAACTGTTATGTTAAAAAATATAGCTTGTCCTTCATGGATCTCAAAGTGCTTTTCAGGCAAGGGGGCAACTGACTTCAAGCACCAGTGTGTACAAGTTTAGTACCCACCTGAGTGATAGCACAGCCACCATTGTGCACCAGAATGATCACCATATATGTGGTTGCGAGGGAGGGATTTATCTTTCCAATTATACTGAAGAGTGATTATATAGACAGATTGAGGGAGTGAGACTGGGAATTTGGCCAGAAAACTGGGGAACACCAGTCTTCATAAGACTTGGGTTCATTTTTACAAATAAAACAAATAACCACTTTGTGCCAACCTGTATGTACAATTGTATTCATACCTTTACATTTTATCTTACCAATATCTACCTCAGTAGAGCAAACGGGTTTGAATCCAGACTGAATCCATTATAAACATGCAGCAGCACTTACAGTAATCAACCAAACAGCAACAACAAAAACTCCAACTGTAATTTTAGTTTCTTATTATTTGCCCTGGGTTTATTGGCTACATTGGCTAAACTACTACCATGTACATGCTTGCTGTCTAGAAGGGTATGTCTGAAATAGTAAATGAAAGTATAAGTCTTAATGGTACAAATGATAAACAGTTGTATAAAGTGTATATTATATTATTATATGTATACTTTTTGGAAATGTATTTCCCATATAGCTGGATCAACACTACTGTACAGGAAATACTAACATTTACACTAACTGGCTATCAAGTGAACAAACATACTTGTTACCCAGTCAATTTTACATAAATAATGACTGCAGAAAGGAAAACGGCTATAAACTGCACATTCTGCAGATACAATTAAATGCTATATCTTGGGTGAATTATGGTATGTTTGATCAGATTTTACACCTTTTTGATGATGTACTGAATATCAAAAATATGGCCAACCCAAGTTTTGTTGTAAATGTTAGCATAGATCCCTTAACAGACTGTGATAACTTCTATGATCCTAACGTCCCTTCTGATTTTAATTAAATTGTCAATGCATGTATGTACCTTTACCTTATGTATGTATCTTATTTCAATAGCTTTTTAAAAATGTCTCTTAAAAGAACTGTGATCAGGAAGACTTGTGATTATGTCCGTTCGGGTGGATCACAGAGCTCGGCATGGTGGATCAGACACTAGGGAAAACATTTTGTTTGAAACGGCGTTCTGCATCTATTAACAACGTAAGTTATATCCATAATTTTCTATATAGTCAATCATTCATTAGCATCCAAAACTATAAACCCAAACAGTGACTGAAATGTAGACTAGACTAGGCTATAGCATGTTGTTATACTGTTAACGGAGCACAATGTGTGTGTAGCTTAGGTTCTTTTTATTTATTTATTTTTTGCAATAATGTTGGTTTTGGGGAAATTTTGCAGAATTTGGAAATATTACAGTCAGTAGGCTACATTTCAAAAGTAAGCCGTGCGTTCTCTGGATATATATGGAATGATCCGGAAGAAGACTGCAACATAAATGTCGGCCTGGAAGAACTGCTGCTTTAGTGACCGGGCCTAGTTGTAAGGGGAGTTTGCGGTGACTGTGCTTGTTGGTTTTCTCAGTCACTGTCCCTATATAGCTAGCCACGGCATACTATGTGGCAGTAGTGTAGTTTGAATTAGGCTGATGGTGGAGCCTGTGTTGGCGAGCGTTACTCCTGGGGTCACGGCCATCTCGCACTGTACGTAGAGGCTGTTGTTGTCTCAGGCGGCTCAGCCTTCTCATGTTGGTCGTTTTTGCCCACAGGCTGGCGGTGCCACGCCTAGGCCAGTCTGCCTTCCCCCCCATGGCTGTTCGCTGTTGTCTCCTGCCCGTGGTCATCCCCTGCACTATTGCCTCCAGGTCTTCGCCGTGGGACAGCGCTTCACTGAGGTTACACATTATATTATGACACTTTATATATAATATTCATACAATACTTAATACCATCAAATAGCCTACAGTATCAAACAAGCCTCAAACCATCATCACTTTGCTGCATTTAGTTATTTCATTTAAAGGGTTACAGAAGAAATCCAACAAATAAAAAGAAAATGAACGTGATGAAACAAAATAATAGCCGATACGGGCCAACGGTAAATCATTAGCCTAACAAAACGAATGTATTGGCCTAACAGAAATGACAAAAGACATGAAAGATTGGGAGACCCTCGAAGACCCGGGGCGCTGACAGCCAGGGGGAGGGTTTTGTGTGAGGGCTTCTCAACATAGCCTTGTGTGACTGTGAGCCACTTTTTCTTTTCTGTTACCCTACATGGCCTTCTGAAGCACATACGGGGAGGTTCTGAGACAACATTTTTCAACAGAGGATCACTGGAGAATAGGCCAATGTTTAAGAACAACGTTTTTTACTTTCCAAGCGACCGGATTGAATTTGTAGAAAAGCAAATACTAGGGGCGGTAGCGTGCTTTCACTTTTTGAATAGTGATGCGCAGTTCGCGAACGAATCGGTATTTTTGAACGACTCTTTATGCTGAGTCGTCTGAGTCGACTCGCCAGTTCGAGTGAATTGTGCTAACCCACGGCTCTGGCTCTCGGCTCTGGCTCTCGGCTCTGGCTCTGACTCTGCCTGCTTTCTACTACAGCCGGGGAGACACTCCCTCGAGACACTCAGCAGTGGTTAATGCGCGGCGCGCAGTTTCTGATTGCTAAGTTAGAACCTACGTAAGAATACATTTTAATTTGATCTAACAGTATTGCACACACTTTTGTGAAGTTAATAATCGCCCCAGCTCATTCCAAAGTTATTATGACTACTAATGGTTAAAAGAAAGATACGTAGCTACAGTAGCTATACTACCCAACTGATCAGCACGAAATCAACTCGACTCAATTTAAGAGCCATGAGCCGTAGCAATATTCCACGGCTCCAGACAGAGCCGGAACCAGAGCTGTGACACAAACCGAAGTAATTTTCGAGTTTTAACCACATAACTGTTCTTATAGAGTTCTGTGGTTTTAACAAAGGGTGAAATGAAGTACACCATTAAGCTATTAATCGGGTTTACTACTCAGCGTGATTCAAACGGAAACCCTATTGACAAAGGAATTATGTTAGCCTATATCTAATGATATTCCGAGACGCCGACTGTATATTACTAAATTATTAAACTTTTTGCGAGAATTGCAACCGAATTCCAGTCAACTATGAAACAATTAGGCCAAATATACGATATTGCGATTGTGTTCAGCTAGATTAGGCTACAAAAAAATGACAGAAAACACATATTTAAAGTGGTGGCATTTTTATTTTAGAACTCTTGACCAACAACAACAGTGAACATAATAAATAGCCTACAATTGCGTATGATATAATAAATAAAGTACAGTTAAAATAAACACATTTAAATAACCCTACGGTGTCCAAATAAATAAACGACACAGGCTCCTGTACATCATATGCACACACTGACACACACAATAAATATCTGGCTTGTTTGTCAAATTTGGCTGGCTATCTCTCTTATACAGTCTTCCATCCACCTCATTTTCAGTAGACCTAGACGACTGGATTCTGGGATCTGATAAAAAAAATAAAAAAAAAGATTAATATTAGCATAGATTAAATAGCTCTATACAAATATAACCATTCAATGTCTATTATTACCTGTAAAATCTAATGTTACAATCTATGATCGAAAAAACTGAGATGAGAAAGTCGTAAATAAACGTAACCTGCGATTGCAAACTAGCTTGAGACAGTAGGCTACTGTAAATTGAGAATATTAGCAATGAGTATCATTCAGATGATTTGGGTCTGAATAAAATATCAAGGCTAGTTTACAAACTTATTTTGTCTACTTTGTTACCAGCTAGGGTCTGCTGTCTGAAACAGCTTCTAATTCCAGCTCGCGAGTCGCGCCGCTGGAAGAAAAAGATGCGGCTCAAACGGCTCTTCTGTATTAACCGGAAGTACCAAAATTGCAACTCCGACTCCGACTCCTCAAACCGAATGGTACGAATAGAGCCGACTCAGAAAAAAGAGCCGAACTGCCCATTACTATTTTTGAAGAGGCGGGACTTCCTGAATCGGTAGCCTACGACGGCCACGGTTAATGGCGGCGCTAATGTCAGCGTCATTGTAGCCTTTCTGAAGAAATCTACTAGGCCTACGCATCTGACAGGTGTTGTTTTCAACTTCTGTACCAGTAGGCTGACTACAATTGCATCTCAAGCGAAATAATTGACCTATCGGTATGTTGCATTTCAGTTGATACGGTTGGTTACTATCTGCTCTTTGCAAAGTGTTTTTCTACTAAGGGATTTACGAAAGATAGTGGATTCGAGTTTACCGCCGTAACCTTCGAAAATATTCAGGTCCAGGAAGTTAATGGATCTGTCACATTGTTCCTCTGTAGGCCTAAAGGACAAATGACTTTCAACAGAATTGACATGCCAAAAAAAAAATCCTCAAGTTCCTCTACAGTTACATCCCAAATAAACAGCAGCCTATGTCGCCTCTGTAGCCTACTTACGCCCCAAGGAGATTTAGGAAATAAAGGGGTTTAACCTTAGTAGAATTATGGATACATTTCTCTTCCCAATGATTCATAAAAAGATTCGCATAATTCGGTTGGCTACAAATTCTGCGCCCATTACAGTACCCTGAATCTGTAAGTAGAAACAGCCATTGTATTGGAAGTCATTCATTGTGAGTTGCATCTACGGAGGGAAATCTGAAAAAGGTAGTAGGCTAGCCCAGTGATTCTCAAACCTGGTCATAGAGTACCCTTTTGTATGCTGGTTTTCGTTCCAACCACAATTGCAATACCAGAATTTTAACAAGCTGTAAATGTTTTTGTTCATTATGCTTATTGTGTTATATTGCAAACAATTACAAAGAAGAGGTAGCAACTGAGGTGAATAGGCTCCTAATTAGGTAATTTTACACAAGTTTAAGTTCCGACATTTTTTTCTTAAACTTGTTGACACAATGCAGGTTTGGCTCGTTATCATTTGCTTTGTCTTTGAATTCTTCATTATTTACCAAATGGTTAGTTTTAGTGGCCACAATTTCACCATGATGAGCCTATTGATTCACCTCAGTCTTTAATTTGATCAGTTAAAACATTTACCTCTTTTTAATTATTTACAATACAGCACAATGTGAATATTGGACTTTAATTATCCATGGCATGCATAGCTATTGCTAACATAATGTGGCTTAAGAGGGTAAATAATCCCTCTAAACATTAAAACGCCTCATGAAAAAATAAACAAATAATTTTATTGCAATTGTGGTTGGAAGTTAAAATGAAAACCAGCACTGGGGTACTCCAGGACCAGGGTTGAGAACCACTGGGCTAGCCTAATCCTTCCGGGCGTGCGGAGAGGTAGCGGGACAGAGCTTCCAGGCCACTTTTACGTAGATTTTTTAGTATAATAAGGTATGTAGGCTACTTATAACGACGCCAGAATGGTATTGGGTTTTACACATTCACATTGGCCCTTGGTATAGGCTATATCAGAAGTAGGCTATCGCCTAAATATGAAGGCAAGTGACCAATTTATTAATAACAAATTCAATACACTACGAGAGTGTTTCTGTTAAACAGATCGTCCTGCTTCCACCTGGAAGATGACTGAGGCTCGCTACAGCTATATGCACAACACTTAAGAAATATAGCCTAGGCTACTCATAAACAAATCAATAAACATGTTTAAAGTAATTTACCTGTAACGGCCAGACCACAGTGAAAGTAGGTAGAAACGTCATGCAAAGTATTTTTGTTTCCCAGTAGGCTACTGGATGGAGGGTCAGACAGGTTTATGGATTTTGGGAGAGTCGGGACTTTAAAATACTAGACAAATGGGGTGTCTAGTGATAAAGAAGTCTAGCCTATTTCATTTTCCGTGATCCAACCCGCAGGCACAACATTTTCTATAGTGGGGTCAATTTTTAATTGTATACGCTCTGTAGGGTTACTGTGTAGGCTAGGGATAGACTAGATAGAATTTGTATTCAGAAGTTGACTTTTTAAATCCTACTGTTCAAAATATTTAATAACTACGGCTCCGCCTTTTGTACGGAGTGTATTATTGGCCAAGTATAAAAGATTGTTTTCCACCAGGTGACAGTAGGCCTGTAGGCTACTAATAGTGGGGTTCAGGTTGGAGCAAGGCAGGAACACAGATTTACTTTTGAACGAGGTGTAGCCTATTCTCTCATTTCACTATTGATACCTATTACTGGGTACAGTATTACTATTATTCAACACTTGAGTCTGTAAAGAGGAAAGTCTTTCAAATGTAGAACTTGTCTGAACAACTTAAATGAGTCCACTTTGACCTTAAAAAAGTCGGTTGGTAGGGGGAAAAGACAGACCTTTACTAAGTACAACACAGGCAAATCAGAGATGTTAACGGCTACTTCTTCTTTATTAATGATGTCTTTTTATTTGTTTCCTTCTCTCTACCCCTTTAAATGAAATAACAGAAATGTCAAATGTAATTCTAAATCGCTTTATGTATGTGGAATCAGTGTCAGGAACTATTAGCCTTCACACATGAACACCTTACATTGTGTAATTGATTGGACGGTGTTTATATACCTCCTGGTGCAGTTCTTGTATTGTATTTTCTTTTGACTCTTGAGGAACACATCGTAGACATTGACACATCAGTCTCTCCTGTGCATTATACATGTCTTTTGTTCTGGGCTCTGTGTGCTCCAGCTTTTCTTATTTCGGGTTAGTCCCGGAAAGTCTGGACTTTAAAATACCGGACAAATGGGGTGTTATAGTTTGTTATTATAGTTTGTTTGTCCTGGCTGTTGAGCACCTATTTAGTCCTTTTTCATATAGCTGGCGTGTAGTGCGTCTGGGATTTTATTTTGGCATAGCCAACGATCTTCATGTGATAACGAGTATCAGGGCTCCCCGTACAGATACATGTACGATTACGAGTATAGCGAGGTCGGCACATCCCTAGTGGCTGGGTTAGCCGCTGAAAGTCCGCTGTGTAGAGGCTTAACGTCTCAACGTGCCGTCTCTCTTTCTCATGCAGCTCTTCCTTGAGGGCAGTGATGGAGGTAGCCTTGCCGAACCGTCTTGCTAGCACCGCAGTGACGACTTTGAAAGTTGGGAGCTTGTCAGCGCTGATGTCGAGGCGTGCCGCCAGGTGGACACCCTTTTGTTGCCGGCTCCAGCCCGCTGCTTCTGCGATGAAGTTGAACAATGCCAGGTACACCTGCCGACTCTTTTTGTCATCAAACCATTGCACTTTTGGGCTTACCTGGGTTGGGTTGGGGGAGCTAGTGGGGGGGGGGGGGGGGATCTCCTGGCCTGAAGGGTTGTAGCCAGGAGCTCTGCTAGCATCCCCAAAGCTAATAGCTGAGCAGGTGGGATCTGACGGAGGGCTCCCCTGGCCCGTTAGGTGGGGGCTGGAGGCTCTGGCGGACTCCCTGTGGCTAGCAGCTGGACCCCGCAGTCATAGCTAGCAAAGCCAGGGCTTCAGGATGTAGCTGAGGGTTCTCCTGGACTCAGGTGTTGGAGCTCCTCGAGCATCCCGGGGGATGGCAGCTGGGCCACACGCCCCAGGCTTGCTATACCTGGTGGGGAGGTAAGCTGCAGCAGGCTTATAGGTAGTGGGGTGGCCGGCTGCCCGCCCTGTCTGCCAACCTGCAAATGGAGTTATTTGCTCGACAGTGTTTCCCCTAGACATTTTTTATTAGTGGGTGGTTTTGTGGACCAGGGGTGGGTGGGGGGTGGGGGGGTGGGGTGCATATATATATATTTTTTAATATTAAAAATAGAGTTAAACACAAACCTGGTTAAAGTGTGTGGTGCACAAAAATAAAATAAAAATAAATGTCATAAGGTTACATATATTATCTATTTCTGTTTGGCTACTGGATATTTTTAAAATGTCTCTGGTTTACCTTTAAGATGACTGAACATAATACATTTGCCTAACCCAAGTATCAATGATATCTGAGCTTAAAGAGATACTACAGAGCCTTTTCTAAGGCCTTTTTTTACTGCTTTACTTTGAACTGGAACTCGTGAGTAGGTGTGGTCATATGACGATTATGCCCCGTAGTCATATTATAAATATTCATACAGTCAAGGAGTGAAAGGGTGTGTCTCAGTCTCAAATAGGAAGAAAAAAAACAGTTGGTTTCTGCTTTTATACCACGTGCCCAGCCAAGACCACCCCTAGGACCACCTCAACTCCACCCATTTTTATGTTAAAGGATAACTAATCCCACTGTGTCAGCCTGTTTCCGCCCATGAAACAATTTAGAAAAATACTTTGTGGGGTGAGCGAGGGAGAGGTTTGCATAAATGAACGTACATTGTACAAATGATTTCGTATAACGCGGATCAAACTGTCAAACTAGAAGTTGCACATCAAATATGAATCAAGATTCAGCAACTACATGGCCTATTTCTCACCTCAAATATTTTCAGAAACATATTTTAGTGGACTATTTAGGTGGAATAAGAGTTTATGAATAGGACGCAACGTTGTTCCGGTTTAAAAACGTGGAGCCGAAATTAAAGTAACGTAGTGGGTCTAACCAATCAGGTTCCGGCTGTTTGCGTTGTGGGCGACAACAATTATTCATATGACGTGGAGGTACCTCCAAAGAGGTACTCTGACATTACGATTGGGGCGGGGGCAGTGTGGGGAGCAGAAAGGAAATGTCAACCGTTTCTCCTGATTTAGGTTATTATTTCAGAATTGTTGAAATAACAGAATGCATGAATACGTTTCATTATACAAACACGTTTACAGCAACAACAAAAAAAGTGTTCTAGGGTTTAGTTACCCTTTAAGGAGCTTGTGACGTCACGAATCCCCGGAAACCAGCGTATTGGTAAGCCTACACAAAACCATTTTGACTAAACATGACATTTTCGGACATAAACAGTTGTGTATGATCTTAATCTAACCCAAAACATTAGTTTTCAACGAGAAAAGTTGATTTTTGACTGCAGTATCACTTTAATAAAAAATTGCAACAAAAAAATAATAAAAAGTCCAATCAATTATTATTTTATAACCATTTCCTTTTACAGTGTCCTCTATGGACATGAGGAAAATGATCCTTTATCAGCTCTCAACTGATAATTGTTTGAAGTTGCGTTGGCATGAGTCTATGGAACACAGAGTGACAATGATAAATAAATAAATAAAATAATAAATAAATAAATGTGGAATTAATGGGCCAAACGCATGTCTGGATAAGTTTGTAAAATTACATATTTCGGCTATTTACTACGTCTCAATATTTTTATTTTCATCTGTATTTTATTTATTCATCCCCCCGTTCTCTATTGTAAATTATGTTTTTTGGGACATGTCTTTAAAATGAAATGTTATAGGCTATACTGTAACAAAAAATATCTTAACAGCATAAAACATTTTTAAAACCTGTACATTTTCTAAAATGTACTTTAAAACCAATTATAAACATATCCTCTCTGGGGTGCCATTGTTAAACACACTGTTTAACCCCTTCGCGCAGATGGCACATTTAGTCAATTCTCATCTATTTAGGGGGTGTGTACCATTTACAATATGAACTTAGATTTGTTTATTTTCATAATAAAGTACCACAAATGCAAAGAAACATTGGGAAAATGCAAAAAAAAAAAAATCAAAAAAAATTTCTTTAGCCACAACATACTGAGAGCTACATAAGTGAAACGGGTAAATATATACATTTCCTGGATCATAAACTCCATGTCAACAAGTGTGCAAAATCTGAGGATGATTATGCAGAACTACTAAAGGTCTATGATGCTAAATATAGGCAGTGTACCCTGTTGTTCATTATGTCTCCAAATTTGTCCAAATGGCTAAACTGTGCACTGCTCTCAATAAAAACAACTGATATATTTAATTACAAATCAACACTTTTGCCATTTTCAAGTGGGAATGACTATATTGTCATCAGTGTAGCGGGGTAGATATCTGTGGGTCCAAAACCCCTATGCAAAACATGTCATAAAATGAATAAAATGAGTTTTGTCCATTATAAAGAATATACATTTGCTGCTTCTGATGGATTAGGATAAAAATATTGATATCACAGTGTTACATACACCTAAATATGTAGCCTAATTATTCACTCTTGTACCTCAATAAAACATCACTTTTCCCTGTACTTTACCGTATGTATACTTTAGCCCTGGGATTGCATTTTTCTGGTTTTTTAAATATTCCTATTCATTTTGACTCCAAGAAAAATCTTAATCTATCACATATCAGCGCATTTAAAATTGGAATGAGCATTTGCCGTGCCCTAAGTGACAAGTATATACGCCATAGCCTATATTATGTACTATAAAATACTATTCCACCATCTGCAAAATGCTGCCAAATGTTCGATCTTCAATGAGCCTACATCAAAAATTAAATTTATGATTGCACTACAGTATGTGAAATGCACTCAAAATGCGAAAATGACAATAGGCCTATCAATCATATTGGAAAGACAGTGCTCGAGTTGAAAAACGAATGTACGTAGCCAGCGAGACCAACAGCATTTTAGACGCAAACATTTTTACATATCGCGAAAGGGAATACTCCCCTCCGTAATGCGTTTTCTATAGAGCTTGTGTAATATGAGACCGTGAAAACGAAAACTGCCGTTACGCTGGGCTGCAATACATTTTTCAAAGCACAAAATAAGACATTGCATATACCACTGCTACGGTTATAATGTACTCTATTGGATAAAAGAGCCGACAATTAAACCAGAATGAACTGTAATGAATGAGACGGGCTTGCATGGCATGGGGGGTATTGTCCCAGACATTTTTCTAGACATTTTTTTCCCGATGTTCTCCACTTCTGTAAGTCCTTCTAAATAAAGGCATCTACTAAGTGTAATGTAATTCTACCTAAACAAACATCTTTAAAAAAAATTATATCTACATTAACCTGTAAAAAATAATTTTCATATACATAGAAAGGTATTCTGAAATGATTGTGAATTCAATTTTTTTCACTAAAATGTAAGTAACAGAGGAGAGACCATGAAAACACATCAAATTTCAGCCCTCTGACTTGTTTACTGATTCACAGCACAATGGATGCAAACGGAATGCAAATGTTTTTGATTGAATCAGGTGATGCAGAGGCAATTGTTTGGAGAAATGTCCAAGAAATTCATTTGTATCAGTGGGGGGCTTTCTTTATGAGCCTGTGTAACTGAAATCTGTCTTAAACAAAAGCTATCATTGTTCTAAGGCTTGCATTCTTCCATTTCAGAAGCGGATGTGGCCACAACATTAATTTCCTTTCAATTAACAGTAGCTTAATTTTTTTCTACAGTAAACAAGTCAACATGAAAAGATTGATAAAGCATATTCATTTTATTCTGCCATTTCCAGTCACCTCTCAACAGGCACTCATTTTCTCAACAGTTCGTCATTTGCATATTGCAGCCGTACGTTGGCAATTCTTGGCTGAGTTTGTTTAAAATGGCTATCTGCAAAAACAGTTCATAGTGAATAGAAGCAGGCCAGGGCTTTCCTTTGGTGGGCTGACTACTTAAAGACTGGAGGTTGTACTGCTTAACAGGAAGTGGTAGGTAATAGGAATATGTTCACAGTGGGGGGAGGGGTGGTATTTTTATTAAAGGCTAATCATTTACATGCTGCTACATGTTTTTCATATTATTTTCATTATCTTTTCATTATTTACTGTCATTATCTCTATTGTATGACCTCAACTTCGTATTCTGCAACCACATGTCACACACAAACACAAACATACTATATACTGAAGCATTCTGATGGGTTTTTGCAGGAATATACCCGGTAGATCCTTTTTACCCCCTTTTCCAATCCCATGTTGGAATTTACAATCATATTTTATCAGTGTTTGTTACTGCAACCTCTGCCTTTGATTCAGGAGTGCAGACAAGCAAGAGCTCTCCTCAAAGAATGTGATGTCAGCTACCGCTTTTTATCAGAGTGCAGTTCAAAAGTCGGGCTCACACAGACATGAGTCAGAGGAAGACGCTTCATGTGCAGCTTAACAGGCAGACTTGTGGGTGCCCGGGTCACCTTTCACTGGGCCATGCTAGAGCCAAATGTGCGTTGTCCTGTGGGGCTGCCGGCCACAATCAGCACTGGCACGGTCCAGATTTTTAATAGCATTGGGGGTTCATGGGATCTTTTGACTGTCGATCAAAAAAAAGACAACGCAGCCATTGGGCATGAATATCTTATTGATTGTCAGCTCATGGCAAGTAAATCTCTAAATGTGCTTGTAACCTGTAAAGAAGGTGTAGAATTCACCTCGAGGATTACTTGTTGAGGCACTCACCTGCTGAAGGGAAAACGTATCTGTAGTTCTGTTTACAGGGCCTATAGATGGTTAACAGTGCTGGACATGTTTTATTGGCTTCAAATGCAAATCAAATCAAGCAGAGATTTCAGTAAATCACACTAACTTCTCCTAACCATGCTGTGACATTGTGGCGATAGGTTAATGTTGCTACAATGTTACATGCATGTTACTGGCCATTTGCTTGTTTGTACCAAATCATAGGTATGGTATATGGTAACACCATTCTAATCATTATGATTATGATTATTGGGATGATGGTTATTATGGTGATTTTATATAATTTAATCATTTGACAGACATTTTTATTGGAGCAACTGTTTGGAAATTAGAATGCTTCAGATCAAAATACAGCTCAGAAATACACAGTCCGTACAAAGATTTAGTTTAATATCATCCCTTTTTTAGTTGAAAATGCTACCCTAAAACATTCAACGTCTGTAACAACACTCAATTTTCTAATTACACATAAGGAAGGACACCGGTTAGGTTGCAGCAATACCAAGTCAAGGGTTTTATTTAATTTATGTGGTATCATTATGGTGTCACGTTGCAAAATATAATACAGGACAAATTGAGTTATCTTTTTGAGTTATCCATTCAAAGAAGGATATATATGTAATTTTGTGCTTTTAAGCTGATGTTTTCTAATGCATATTGGTTAAGAGGTGTGTGTAAATGTTATGCTAATTATTCTGATCAGTAACAATGGTGGTCCATAGTAGATGCAGGCAAAGTGGGAATAAAACCAAGTCTGAACAGTGTTACTTAATCTATTTTAAATTAATGTCATTCACTTAGGCATACAAATTGTAATGGAAGCAGGATAGCAGCCCCTGGGCTGAGCTAGAATCATGTCTGTCACACAGGGGGTCTTTTGGCACGGTGGGCTGAGAAATAACTATTTGAGAGAGTGCACATGGTGGTTATGTAGATTGAAATAGTAAGTTCTAAAATCAGTAGATAAAAAGTGTACTTTATTTATTGTTTTTCTACCAACTACATTGAGTGGGTTTTAGTGGTATGCATGTCCAAGTGGTATAAGGTGATATCAGCATAGATGAAATAAGAGGAATTTGGCATTTTCTACCACTCCCGATTGGGAATTTATTTGACTTCTGAATGGTTCTCACCAGCTTGGACTTTTTGTGGTTGCAGGATGAGAACGGATCCCAAGGGCCACAGTGCTCAGATGACATGAGTACTTTGTTCAGCGGGATGAGAGCCATTGAAGTCTGACTGACCAGGGGTGGGTCCTGAGAAGACCTTTTTATTTCTCTATTGAGGAATGTTTTCCATCTTTTTAAAAGGTAAGGAAACCTTTAAGAAGACAAAATAGATCAAAATGAATGTTTTATCGTGTTCTAGTTTAGCTGTATTCATGCACATGAATTGAAAGGGGGAAAAGGTAATTTGCTTATTTAATGGTATGTATGTAATTGTAAGTCATGCATCTACACACTATGAGCAATTGGAATTGCATTAATAATGGTTCTGACTTGAGACAAGTTTTCTATATTTCATAAGATAGGAACCATACGGTTTCAACAGTGTATTGAAACGGATACTGGAATTGTATTGTATCATACATTGGTTACTGCCACTGGCATACCACTATTAGGCCTTATACCACAACTCCAACAATACCTCTAATGAAAATCTCTTGTAAACCCTTGGAATCCAAAATGACTTCTTTGGTGAAAAGTCTTGACAAGATGCAAACCTTTGGGAGAGGTTTTAGTCGAAGAACGCTTAGCGAGCACAAAGTGCTGTAATTGCTAAGATCTGACTGAATATTGGAAGGATCATTTTTGTAACTGCCTTCCATGTTGTTGTCTCCTCCTCAGAGTGGGTTGCACTTGCCCAAGGTGAGTGCAGGTTTGCTGAAAGGCCTTGTTTGTTTTTTTTTCCTTTTCTTTTGCCCCTGCGCTGTTGTAAGAATTTTACACCATCCTGAATATTTCTTTTTTTACATGACTCTTCATGCAAAATTAATCGAGAAGGCATCTTTATTGAAATTTGATGTAAATTTAAAAAGATCTTTTCATAAATTATTTTAGCTACATCCAACCCAGCAACGTATGTTGCATTGTTAAAAAATGCATCACCCAGCTCATTATTAGGACAATAGACCTCTACCGCGTGAAGAACGCTATGGATATTTATTTTCTTTTTAAATGGATATGCAGGCAGACCTGAATGTTCTCAAGAATACATTGCCTTCATAAATGGCAGGCTGTATTTTAAATTCATATTTCAGTCTAAATGATATAGGTTATTATTTGAATGCTCATTATCATTCAGACACATAGTAAGCGCTGGTAATGTTTCCTATAACCCAAGCCAGCAGCGTAATGTTGTTCCTAATAATGTACATGCATATTTGCTTCAGACTGTGATTATAGCCACCCAGAATATAACCAGTTTGATTTTAACACAATGTGACAAAATGCAAAGAGCTGTAAAAAACAAACAAAAAAAACAGAGAGAGTATTTTTCCATGAGATAACACCTTTGGAGAAACCTCCTGAAAGCATTAATATCCAGACAGGATGTACTGGTAATCTTCACATTTAAGCCATTAAGGTGCATTTATCTGTGACCCTCAATTTATATTATTAAAGTTAAAGTCCATGAAAGTGTGTTTAGATAAAGACGCAGAAATTACCTGCTTTGAAACCACAAGTGCTTTTATACGCTTTGTCTTATGATGTGATACTGGATATTAAATATCCTTTATCTTAAGTTTCTTTCAGCCTCGGGTAAGCTGATATCTCACTCCGTGTGCCTTATATGGCTATATCACTGTAAAATATACATAAATATCAATGGGATACATTTGTCCAAGTCTGCAAAGATTATATGCTGCCTGTGTTCCATTAGTAATGACTGATACATCATTTTTAAAGTACAGACGTGTAAATGTGAATATTGCAAACGGCCTAGATAGTGAGATGAATGGTTTAAGTGGATGAGCTGAGGTTGGCAGTAATTGACCCCCACCCCCCGGGGATGAAACACACCTGTATTTTATCTTTTTTTTTTTTTTTATTTTTTTTTTTTTATAAATGTTTCCCCCAATCTCACAACTTTCATTACTTGTCGAGCTGAGACTGAAACAAGGGAACCCTCTTTGGCTTTCGGGGTGTCTCTAGGGTGCTGGGGTTGATGAAATTAACCTATAGCTCTTTTTCTTTCTCACATCACACAATTACAATAAAAAATCTTATAAGCGCCGCATTTTATTTAAACTCCACCGCTCGTCCGTTTCGTCCCATCGGGGGAAACCGTGGAGATCGTTTGGTCGGAAACCCTCCTCCTCTCCCCTCTCGCACCGAACCCCTCCTCTCCTAGGCACTACCTTTCCCTTCCTCCAGGGAAAGCCCCACTAGAGATAGAGGAGCGGCTATAGAATCAAATACGTAATGTGAAGATAAATCCACCCTATCAGCTGAGCCCTAAAGCTCAGTTTCCATACTTTCAGTCTCACAGCATTTTGTCAATTACAAGAGACACTTTCCAGTGATATGTCATGAAGCCTGCGAGCTCACGCTCGGGGGGGGGGGGGGTGTGGGGGGGCTTCCAGAAACATTACCATGTCTAATTGTCTGGATAGCAATAATTATGTGACTGCAAGTCTCAAGGGAAAAAGATTGCAGTCACCATCAAGTTCCATATGAATGAATGAATGATTTTGGTAACTTGAAGTTATGATTATGTTTTGTTTTCACAATGTTTGGGCAACAAATTTGACACAGGGGGAAGGGGGTGGGATACGGCACACAGATCCACAGAAAACAAACGCATCTTCTTTTTATGAATAACCTACATGAAAGGTCAAGGGGATGACAATGATATGATGGATGTTACAAGCATCCAATTAAGTAATTCTGAAAAGGAGCCCCCAAGCGTTCTGTGTGCTTATTAAATATAAAACGGCTAACTCAAAAGTCAGAGGTCTATGTGCTCTTCCTTGTGTCCTGTACAACTAAGAGTATAATTCTGAATAATTCATAATGTTGATGAGAGGGTCAGCAACAGAGAAATCCTCATTATAAATGTTTGGAGTGAGGCTCAAAGGTCACTCAACAACTTTCCGGATGTCTGAACATTTTCTAACAAGTCGTCTGAATAAAGAGTGGATATCACAATGGAATGGAAGTGCATCTCCGGCATGCAAATATCAGCAGTCAGCAATGATCTTGATATGTGATGCTTTCTTTATGTCAGTGCTCAGTCTTGCTTCAACATCCGAGTTGATTGGTGTCAACGGACACCATTCAAAAGATTCTGATTCTGGGAATTTTGGAGGTAAAATGGTGAATAGAAATTAAGGCACAGTTATGAGAAAACACAGATGTGCTTTTTGAAATCCCCCTAATCTCATTAAAACATAAATCAACAGCACAAAGGCAATGGGAAGCCCAATTGACATCACGGCAGTCAGAGAACATTAGTCCCGTCAGTTTGACCACATAAAACAAAGACCGATGTCTGACATGAACGAACTCACTTCTTTTTTTTTTCTTAAGACTACCTCCTGTTGAACTTCTGTTTCATTTTTGTCTTGTATATCTAGACTAAAATTATAGATGATGATAATAATAATAATGTCATTTTGTACCGGAATTTCAGTCATTACCTGCTATAAAGTGCTTCTAATTGATGCCTCTGGAGAGCTAATGATTACAATGCCCTCCAGAAAGATATTATTGCAATATTAACCTTTGTATATACTTTTATGCAGAAGACTCTGGCACATTAAGTGATCTGTAAATCTTTCTTCTTGGGAATGCCATTACATAGAATGGATATTCATAGGTGTGCCCTTTTCTTAATTTAGTATGTCCGGTGAGCCCCCCCACCTCTCTTCTTTTGAAATTTATGGGTCGAAATAGCCATTTAACAGTGCCTCTACTCTGGTTGCAAAGCTTCTCAACCTTGCTGTGGAAACTTGATCTTCATTTTCTATACTCACAGTATGGTAGCCAAGTGGCACTCTGCTGGACTCCCCCAAATAAGGCTGCCCTTTACAAAGACTGGCTATTTTTGGCATAAACGTCAACCCTGTGATAATTGGACTGAATGGGGGTAAGCGTGCTTTAAAATAATCCTGCTCCTTATTGCGGTGAATATGTCTCGCTAACAGACGATTTCAAGCTCAGCGCTGCTGCAGCAAACATTGAGACAATTGCAGTGAAAATGCTGCTGTAATGTTACAGAAAGGTTCTGAGAACATTATTTACTACCAGAGTGCATGAAGGGATGCAGCGTAGATGAGCCTTTATGCATCTGTCCTACAGTACAGTTGACATGTAAAGCCCACAAGGACAACTTGCTCTGCCGTTTAATCTCATTTCAAAATCTCTATTAAATTTTTTTTTTTTTTATCCAAGACTGTTAGAGGTAAAAGCAAGCTTTTGTGGTGTGAGAGATTCTTCAGCCTGACAGGGAAGAACAAGTAAATATTTTCATCTGACATATAGCAAATGAAAACATGATAATTTGGAGGAGATGAGCAATGATTCAAACCCATGGCACACAAAACCCGTCCAAAGCGGCCACTTTAACAGCCTTTGACTTTGACATCACCAGAGCTTAGGAAATTGTGATAAGTCTGTAGAATCCCTGATGTTTCCTCAGAGCAGTATAACTACTTGTTGGCATCCTGTGTTAGCTCTACACTGAAGCTCTTGCAGTCACAAGCATTAGCCTCTGGTATGTACTGTGCTGTATGTGAATGCCAGCCCAGGAGTTTGCCATTGTGAATCTTCTCATTCTTCAGACAGGATGTCCGTTATTGTGCAGAAGTAACAAATCTCAAAGAAAAGAGAGAGGTTATCAAAGACCTTGTCTTCAAGCCCGTGTGGCAGTTAGGGACAAGGATTAGGATTATGTTTCTGTGGAATGGTGTGCTGTTAGCTTCAGCATGGCATGATGAGCAAGGCCAATCACGGGCTCTCATGGAGTGTCATCTTTAAGGCTGGCTTTCACCTTGCCTCTAAGGCCCATAGGATTTCCTGCTTGCTTCACGCAGCTTGAAATTTATTTCAATTATAGTAGTTTTCCCATTTTGTGCTTGAGCTTGTTCATGAACAAAAGCTAGAGTGTGTCCGGTGCAGTGTACGTGCATGATGGGCTCCTTCATCTTGTTTCTAAAGTAAAATATATAACTTTTACATGTTGGGGAGTATATTTACATTTTGCAACAGTTTGTTGGTAGTTCAACTACATTCAAATTTGTGTAGCGGTTGTAGTAGTTGATTACTTTTTTGTTATTTTGATCGGTGTAGTTTACTACAGGAACTACCAACTACTTTTGGCCATAAAATATTATTTCCAAACCCCTTTGACCAAATACTACCTCCTCTCTATTTTCCCTCTAATCCTGATTGGTGTGAAGCACTCTGCTCCACTATAGTTGCCAACGGTCAACTGCCACACATTGCTGGTTCTCCCCACTGAGCTGCACAGTGGTTCTCGTGTGCGAAAAGAAGACATTGCTCACACGCACGTCATGTCTGTGGAACGACCATAGCCCTATTTAAGCAAATACTTCTTACTATCTCAACGGAAGAAAAAAAAGAAGAAAATTTCCACTGTGAGCTTTGCATGTCAAAAATGCAAACCATCTCCACAGCAAAGACGAACACTAACATACGTACCCAGATAAAGCTGAGTATTAACGTATCGCCAATTAAAAAAGTTAAACGTTAGCAAACGTAAATTACATTTTTGGACATAGTAGTATTATACTAGTAGCATTTTTGGACATTGTTTTTTTTGAGTCGCCTAATTGTAGTTTGGTACGCCACATTTCTACTTAGGGTAGCTTGGCTGTAGTTCAACTACTTACAGTGTGAAGTAATTGATAGTTTGTAGAACTGTGTGTTCGGAGTAGTTTCCCCTACACTGCTTCTACAAAGTTTTGACATGAGTATGACTGTGTACAATATCTCTGATACTTTTTCTTCACACAAACATGTACATCAATGTAATGCTCAATAGATTGCTCCATTGAGCGACAGGAGTATGATTGGTTTGAGGATGCATTCAAATTGTACTTATTTTAATATAGAATAATTTTACAATATGTTTAACAAAATGCAAATATTACCCTCAAATACAGTGATGTGAAAGTACACCCTCTTCAAATCCTATGGTTTTGTATATTAGGACAGGACTAATCCTTATCTAGTAGATAAATCTAACCTTATGACAAACAACACATAACAAATTTTACATTGTTATTATTTATTCAGCCAAAAATAAGCCAACATATACAGAAGCCTTCTGTGAAAAAGTACACCCCATGATTCAGTAGCTTGTAGAACCCCCTTTCGCAGCAATAACCTGAAGTAATAATTGTCAGTCTCTTACATCGCATTTGAGGAAATCTGGCCCATACAAAACTGCTTGTGCTCATTGATTTTTGAGGGCATCCGTTGATGAACAGCTCTCTTAAGGCACTGCTACAACATCTCAATGGGGTTGAGAGTCCGTCTGGACTTAGCCATTCCAAAACCCTGCTTCAATCATAGGTTTGCTGGTGGGCTTAGAGTCATTGTCCTGTTTGCATGATCCACTTTCGGCCAAGCTTTCGCTGTCAGACAGATGGTCTCACGGTTTCCTCTTTTTTTCCCCCAGATCATATACCTTGCCTCCTAGAGACATGGTATATGATTAGTGTTTTTTGCCCGCTCCCCCCCCCCCCCCCCCTCTTTTTTCCCAGTATGCTTTGCGCACAGGCTAACTGTAGCATTTAGCTTTCAGTCTTAATAGAAACAAGGATTTCAATTTAGAAACTCGGATTTGAATTTAGAAACTCGGATTAACTTTTAGAAACTCGGATTAACTTTCAGAAACAAGGATTTAATTTAGAAATAAAGATTTTGTTTTACAAACGAGGATTTACATTTAGAAACAAGGATTTATTTTTAGAAACAAGGATTTCTGTTTAAAAATAAGGATTTATTTTTAGAACAAGGATTGTGTTTTAGAAACGAGGATCGTGTTTTAGAAACAAGGATTGTGTTTTAGAAACGAGGATTTACATTTAGAAACAAGGATTTCTTTTTAGAAACAAGGATTTAATTTAGCAATAAGGATTTCTATTTTGAAATAAGGTTTTTGTTTTAGAAACGAGGATTGTGTTTTAGAAACAAGGATTTCTTTTTAGAAAAGAGGATTTCTATTTAGAAACAAAGATTGGTTTTTAGAAATGTGGATTGCACCTCTGGGCCACCGTAGATAAGTCCTTACTGCGAACAGTTTGACCTTTGTAAAGACCATGTTCCTTACTCTCACTATGTACTTGCTTGCTGCTGCACCCATATTTTTATTGTTTTATCTCCTTCTCCCGCTTTTATCATTCTATGTTTTATGTATTTCCCTGTTGTAAAGCACTTTGAGCTGCACTCGTTGTATGAAAGGTGCTATATAAATAAAATACTTACTTACTTATGCTCTATTATAGAGAGGAATTATTGGTGGACTGAATGATTGTGAGGCATCCAGGTCATCTGGTTGAAAAATGGCACCAAACCATCACCCCTCCACCACCAGGTTTCACTGTTGGCATGAGGTTCTCTTGCAGTGTTTGTTTTTCGCCAAACATGGCGTTATGCATTATGGCCTAACATCTCCACTTTGGTCTCAACGGTCCAGAGGACAGTGTTCCAGAAGTAGCCTAAGCCATGCTGCAATATTCTTTTTGGAAAGAAGGCTATCCTTCCATGAAAGCCATACTTGTCTAATCTTTCTAATGGTGGAGTCTCTAACAATTGCCATGTTGACAGAGGCCTGTAGATCCCTGAATGTAGCTTTAGGTTTCATTGTAATTTACCGGAACATTATACGGTCTGAACTTAGGGTGAATTTACTGGGACGCTCACTCCTGGGTAGATTGGCTGTTTTCTTGAATGTTCACCATTTGAAAATGATCTTTCTCACTGTAGAATGATGGATTCTATGTTGTTTTGAAATGGCTTTATAACCCTTCCAAGACCAAAACAAGATCATCTTTGAGATCATCACAGATATCTGTTGTTCTTGGCATGCTGTGTTAACACAAACATGAATGCTCGAGACTAAACTGTGAAGGTTTTTGCTTTTATATACAGGTGGTAGCACTTCCTGGTGATCAGCTAATCATGGGCACTTGATTAGCAGCACCTGGTTCTAATTACCTTATTAATTGATATGGAAGCAGTGTTCTTACTTTTTCACACATGGCTTCTGCATGTTGGCTTATTTTTGGTTGAATTTAAAGATTCTTACTCTCTTTTTCACATCACTGTATTCCTTTTTCTGTGACATGCTCGACAAACATGGCCAGTTTTTTTCGGTTTTGATTTTTTTGTCATGATTTTACTCTTTCTCTGATTCATGGGGATGGCATGATATGGTCAAAATTGTTGTTTCACTTTGCCAATAATATTTAAAGTGCCTGATTTACTTGACCTTGTAGCACATGCAAAACTAATAACACAACCAATGATTGGTGCAAAACAAATACCATGACCAATCATTGGTCATGCTATTGGTTTTGCGTGTGCTAAAATGTTTTGCACATGCTAAAGGTCTGAGTAAATCAAGCCCTAAGTGTCCTGTGGTTATAAAGCTGGGCCTTTGGCCTTGATTCAGTCTATGTTTGTCCTTAATTTTGACTCACAATTAAATGCAAGTGCAAGTGATTTTTTTCACAAACACAATTTGTCTTATGATTTTGCATTTATTAGTTAATCAAGTTTAAGGCCAAGTGCTAATTAAATTCAGGTCTTAGCATCACATCACCCATGTGCTGGCAGTACTTAATACTTCACACACTATGTGCCCTTTACAACAGGAAAAGAAGACAGGCAGACAGGATAGGTGGGACCAGAGTTCAGTCGTACACCTTGGATCTCATATCTTCAGGGCAGGCTTTCCAAACCACCCACGGTAGCTCTAACTGATAGCAATGAGTTTGACGGGAGCAGACGCCTGACCACAGCACACAACATAAAAAAAAGGAAGGAAGAAAGATACAAGTGTGTCCAACGGTGAAGGCACCAGAGGTCTGAAGGTTCTAATTACGTGCTAATATCCACCAAGGAGGCCATTTGGAGCCATTAACTGGCGGCTGTAGGTAGTTAACGGCCCACGGCATAACGGAGGCTCGTTAATGCTCCCACGGAGGCCGTTAGCACCCCGTCATGAACGGCAGCCAACTCATTATTGTGATTAGAAACCAATTGATCGGTAATAGTACAATAAGAGTGCTCACTAGAAATATGGACTTTGGTTGAGCGAGAGAAGAGCTTGAGGAACTGGTGGTATGGGATAAGGCCTGGCATTGGTGGCAGTCCAGGCTGCCCTTAGAATACCCTGGGATGAGTACATGTGTGAGGATAACATTTTTGAGACTGCAAACTCATGAGGATATTCAGGGTTTGCTTCTTGACGTTTTGTTTGATGTACTTACTGGGTCATAGTACATTTGGTTGTCGGGGTGTGTGTGCGCATGCAAGTGTATGTGTGTGCGCATGCAAGTGTGTGTGTGTATGCATGTGTGTTTTAAGTGTGCGTGTGTTTGTATGTGTTCCCAAACCCAACAAGAAGGCAGAACCTAATTACAAACCAAACCTCTAATTGTTAAGCAGAGCTTTCCTGCATAACAATTAGAGCTTTCTTCAACATTGTTTGCAAGGTTGCTGTTATCATGGTGAATTGTTGGACTCAGTAGTTTATTTAGTAAGACATAATATAAGAATGATTAAGACTATGAATTTGGGGGATATTTTAAGCATGTAGTCACTATTATGTTCTGTGTGCTAAAAATGATAAGCAATCAATTCAAGTCAGATGTTTTCATTTAGATATTTTTCCTGTAGAGGTTTTGATTCCGATTATTTAAATTCGCATCTATCCAGTTATCAGTAATGTATGAAATACTCAGCTTTCAGCATTCATTGAGCTTGAGACCAGTTTTGCCAGTATGCCAAGGCATTTTCGGAACTGCAGCATATGAATTGAGACACAAAGCACCCCAACTGTCCACATTTTAGTAAGATGTTGACAACTTGAGAATGTGTCTGTATATTTGTTTCAGCCATATTTTTTATCATTGTTAAATATGTCATAATATGATCATCAAACATATTAGTCGTAATATTCAAACATTCAAGCAAAATACAAAAGAAAAAGTAATCAATGTGGACAAGCAGTTTGTGTTGAGTGAATTTGTGAAAATACAGAAATATAGCATAATAACCAGTTTGGTTCGTAGTAGTTTGGCCATGTCTTGGTAGTAGTGACCTGACTCAAAAAGCCTTCTTCATGTATACTTTTGCCAGTTTGGACAACAGTGTACATTTTAAAAAATAAAATAATAATAATCTCATTCAAAATGATAATTTGTCTGTCCATAATATTATTCGCTACAATACTTGGAATTCATTTTTGGCAAAAAGACAGGAAATGATTAGCCCTTAGGAGGCCTTTGGGAACCTCACATAAAAACAGATGGATTTCCCTTCAAAGCACACATATAAACTGTGTGCAGCCTGTCGCTTCGCATTTGTCCATTCGAGCCCCTAAAGTTCTCTCAGCATTGATGTGGTGCTGCTGCAATGCGTTTGCGTTTCCGGGATGTTGCAGACTGGTCATTAGAACATTTTTACATTTGTCGTCCACAGAAGTGGTGAGGTGAGCGTGAGCCGTGCCGTTCTCTCGATGGCCCTGACTGGTGCTTCCTCAGCTATGCATATCCAAAAGTACACAAAAAAGGGCCTCACGGAATAATGTCTTAATTCATTTGAAAGTGAACAGTGGTGTGTCTGTTTTGAAGCATGATTTCTTGGATTGCTTCCAGTCTTAGGTCAAAAGCAGAACCATCTTCAGTTTTAATCATCAGTGCATCCTGACACATTCAATGCTGCTTTTGTGAGTGCTCCAGTTGGTGTTTTTTTAAAAAAATAATTATTGATTAGTTTATTTATTTATTTATTTATTTATTTTTTACTTTGATTGGATGCAGTGATCAAGACAATTTACACATATTCTTGAAAAAAATGAATAGCCTACAATACTCTAAGCAACCGAAATGGAAAGCAAAAAAAACAACAACAAAATAAAACACTTATGGTCCATGCAAATATTGATTCCATGTTTATTTGGAGACCCATTTAAGAACAAAAAAGTGCATGTTAGAAACGGCAACAGTTGTAAAACAAAAATGGCATAACTCTTAATCTGTCCTGTTTCATTGATCACAATGTTCGACACAAAACTTGAGAAAATGTTGGCCCACACTTTTCATGTTGCTCTTGATATCGCATCCAGTACATCTGTGTTAATGTGTATCCCTGTCGAAATGGCAAGGTATCTTATACATTTAATATTAATTCAACTTTAATATTAACTTTTTAAGGGCACAGTTTAATTTTTAACCACCTGCAATTAGCTCAGTGAAAGGAAATTATGTCAGTGAACGGTCGCTTATTAACCATATTTGAATTAAATCGTGTCAGGTTTTTCAAGTTCTTCATCTTGGGATCACCTGTTGCTATAAGCCAAGGTCTTTAGAGAGTCACGTGCATGAGCCGCAAAGGCTTTTTCAGAGAACTGTATTTTTTATTATTCTGTGTGGAGTGACTTCCCTGAGAAAATCAAGACGGGAATTGGATACAAGACCTCGTTAACAGTTCACATGCAGATTGAGTGATTAGGCTAAATACTGTATTAACTTGTATAATTCAAATTTGGACCAAATAATACGACATTATAGGATACTTCGCCTTTGTGCTTTATGGTTTCAGCTTTCATCAGTGCTAATTAATTTAAACCAGAATATATAAAACCAACAGTTTCTTGTGAAAGCCCAAACTAAATGTGTATATTCAGAATTATACTTTCACGCCAAAGTGTTCATTCCTTCTCTACATATGCAAACACGCCAGCCAGCATTGTAGCACTGTTTGCCTGCATATTGGATATCGCCCTAATATATTGTTTAAATTTGCATGTTTAAGTCCATATGGCAACTTCCTTTTGACCTGCTTTCCCATCCCAGTCTCTTTGTCAAGCCTGTCACCGATAAAGAATCACTTGACTTGCTATAACAAGTTCAAAAGAAAACTGAAAATGCGCAGTTGATCCATGAAGAATTGAAAAAAGGGACACCCCTACTGCTTTAGTTATCATTCCCATAGAGATAGCGATATTATTGATGGGATGGTTATGCTAATTTCTTTAGAGACAAACTTTTATTTTGGAATTTGTTCAAAAAAGAATTTCATACACATCAAACTGGAAAATGCAGGCTGAGTTCCTAAGCGTTTAAGGGGAGGCATGGGAATCTGCTTTTCATCGTGAATAACGGACTCCTTTTCCCTTTTTAAAGTATGTCCTTTCTGGAAAGAAAATAAACGACACTTGGGTCTCTTCCCCTGGGATTTTAATTAATCTTCATATTCTTGTGGACGGAGGTTTCAAGACATATTGCCCAAGTTTAAGTAGATAATAAAATAATCACCCCTAATTGGCCTCTCTGTTAGGTGGTCCTTTTATAAGATGGAATCAAATTAAAAATGCAAAAGCTTTTTTTATGCAACGATAGAAAAAAGGGGCTAACGCAGTAGTATAAAAAGGAAACGTAGCCTATACTGTTACAGTGTACATTTTGCTTGAGTAAAGTTTTGGTGGCAAACTGACCCTGCGCATGAGGATAATTCGTTTTCCTGCATGTATTTTATGTAAACCGGCGGTTGTCAGCAAACCCCCAGGGAACTAATTTCAGTCCTGATATATTGAGAATCTAGTTTTACCTGAATCAATGTGTAAAGTGTCCCCATGGCTCGACATTTTGAATAATCAATCCGTCTGCGTTGGCTCTAATCATGCGCATCACTACTTTCTTCTTTGTCAACCTTTCAAAATGTTCCTTGTTTTTTCGCTGTCCAAATGTCACATGCGAGTATATGCTTTAAAACAACCTGCCGCTTGGTGCATTTTGATACTTTTTTATTATAACCAAGCCTTTTCCCATAATTACACTAATCATTATATAATCCCATAACAAAGACTCTATTGAAGCACTAGCTTTTGTCAACTCTGGGACACTGAATTTATAATTGCATTATTCAGCTTTTTTTTTCTATAGAAACATAACCTATCAAACCATCCACATCCGAACATTTTGTTGCGTGTACGGTCGACCTGCACATTGCTTTCCCAACAAAACGCTTCTGAAGTTCAGGGGGAAAAAAAGAAAAAAAAAAGTTTGACGACCACATCGAACTTCCCATCAAAACACCTTCTTTATTTCCACGTTGGTAAGAACCTACAAGCGAGCGCGACTCCCGTTGCATATTTTCTCATCTTAAAGTGTAGTAGTCAATGTTCATTTTAATAGCCTGCTACGAGATTAATTAAAATCACATTTGTAAGCAGATTCGCCTTTTCCCTATTGTTTCAAAATAGCATGGCGTTAGAATAAAGCTTTTTCGTCTGGGAACGTAAAAATGCTCATCACTGGACCCTTTGCGTTTGTGTGCATACGACTGGCAACATAACTGGCTTATTTACATTAAATACGCCACAAGGTTACAGTGCAGATCAACGTCATTTTATCGCTGATTACTTCTCTTAAGCGCTAGAGCAGTGACTGATGCTTGGGACGCGCGCGCTGTCTACACAGATTTATCCTGGAGTTTTTTGGAAGAAAACAGACTTGAAATAGTTATTCGAAAAGGTAAGCGATTGTATTATAACTGTAATATATCTTTTCTCAGACAGGGATGATTAGTATTTTTGAGACGGCAGGTATCAAAGCCAATTATACGCGGCGTCTCAGAATAACAAGACTGACAATGTGAGTGGGTTCTTAGAGAATAGACAGATTTTAATAATAGTGTTTACGGGAGCTCAAGGTCAGAAACAGGCAGCGCTGTGGTATTTTTTTTCAGTTGCCACACAAGGGAAATGGACGATTAGAGATTATTTTATGTACTAGGTTATTTTATCAAGGGCTGAGCTTTTGGCTCATCAAAATCGAATGCCGCAAGACCTATCTAGTTGCTGCGAATTACGCCGAGCACGACAATGGAGTGCTTTTTTAACGGTACAATGCATTTCACCTACCAGATAGGGGGAGTCCAAGCTGAAAGATGGAAATGTCTTGTGATGCTGGGTGATCAGTATCAATGAACACATTTATCCTGAAAAGAAAACGAATAAAATAAAACGCTCTAGCACTCGGGATGCGTGCGGAACAGCTCTATAGAGGGGGATTGTGGAGAGGACAATCGTAACAGGTCCGAGCCGCACTTTTCCCCCTTCAGCGCAAGAAAATGACCAAGTCAATCTTGTGGACATGCTTCATTATTCAATGAACACACTCTTTCAAAACGCAGCGTTTACGTGCAGGAGTTTCTTCAACGCATTGCTTAAATTTTAAGGTAAGAAGTGTTAAAGCTGTAGTTTCAGTAATTCGGGGGGTATAAAGGGATACGTTGTGCTTTTTAAAGTCAGTTTTGACTTTTTTTGTTTATCTTAAGGAATCAGAGGGGCCGTTTTTTATTAATTTTTTTTATTTCAAGAATACAGTATAATTTAATATCCACAGCAGTGACGTTTGCATGCGGGGCTGTCAGGGGAGAAACCACCAACGTAATGAAAGCATCCGGGAAGCCATTGAACGGCGCTGTATAACTTACTCCTATAAGAAATCTTCGATTATATTTTCCTTGTCATTTTACAACCTTTACTTGTTAGAGAGTTAAATATTTCATTAACACCACAAAAGACTGAATAGAAAGGGAACATTCCCAGTTGTGATATCAGATAGCTGCCGCTGCTTAACCGGGGGATAGAAACTTTCCTCTTTAGAATCTTCTTTGCAAACTTTCCCGCTACACCCCAAGGGGTTCTGTTCAGGATTTCAACTAACCTGAATACGGATTGCTGAAGAATTAGGATCAAAGTTATCTGGTGCATGCCAAGTGTCAAAACTTGTGAGATGGAAGTGCCTGAGAGACCTGCCATTTTGTGCTGTGATCGACCTCGTATGAACAGAAGACCGGCATTATGCTTTCAGGAACGTTATGATGGCATTCAACAGCTAAGAAGCAAATGTCATATCAGGCTTTAAAACCTTTTATCAGGAAACAACAAGCATATTGCTACAGTGAAGGCAGTTTTAACGACTGTTGCAAATGTAGTAGCTAGCTTCCTTCGGGAAATGTATTTGCGTGTGTGTGTGTGTAAGTAAAGTTACAGGGATATGGTTTGAAACGACAAGCGCTTCCAAAGCTTGCGGTATTGATTGCATGTGAAATGACATGTTTAACAGAACTAAGGGTGAGTCTGTTGTTTTAAAATTAACCTCATAGCCTACCAGCAGCCCGAAATCCCGCTATTGCAAAAATAACTATGCGAGTAGGCTAACTAGTAACTTCTTTAGATTAGATCTTAAAATAGGCTAGGCTACTCATAAAATATGAGCGAGTCCAATATAATGTTCTTGCCTACTGTTATTAGCAAGTTTGCAAAGGAATATTGTTAGAAACAGTCTTAGGTGGGGTAGAAGTCAATCTTTAGATTTTATTTGACGTTAAATACGATACAATCTTGATTTATTTCTTCAATCTGTTGCAGTTTGATGACTGGTAATCAGAAAATATACACCAGAGAGACCGCTAAACTGCAGCAATTCCAAACTCCTGTGTGAGATGCAGGTGTCTCGTCCTACAGAGCATTCTCACCTTGAGTTAGTTTTAGGGACACATCCTTACCAAGAATAACCCCTTCTTGATGTGCGAGGTGACTTAGTAGTAGCCTACCTCACAAGGACCCAGTGGTTGCAAGAGAACAGGCTTGCAATGTTAAACAATGCACATCTAATTATTTTCCTTTTTTTTTTTTTTTTTTTTGCGTTTTCCGCAAAGTTGAAATTAGATAACTGTTTTTTCCTTAGATTCTCTGTAAAAGGAAAATGAATAGCGGGCGTGCAGTTGTATGCAAATGGTAGTCATTGTTTAACGGTATTTGTTAGGCGGATATTATGTCTGCAATAGTGTCTGGGCGTAGACATTTTTGTCAGCTCCCCTCATTTCTTATTTGAGTTGGAATTGCGATGGACAAGAGTCACTTCAGTTTGAAAAGCTAAAAATTGCACCCTTGACCCTTTATGTTCTGAGCACTGCTCACAAGCAATTGCATGTTCTTAGTCAACTTAATTGCATCATATTTTCTTGACTGAAATCATACAATGTACACTTAGTTGTAAAGAGGCCACAGAAGTGACTGAATATGCATCTATCTAAAAGCTAATAGGAAGATTGATGATACAGAAATATAGTGTGCTGTGCGATTGCAAATCAGAATGTAAATATTATGTTTTATATTTCAAGTCAAATGGTATGACTAATATTTTCTGTGCTTGCAGTTAAGGAATATGAAATCCATAAAAATATTATTAAAAATATTATCCTTTTAGCAGTCTGACAGTATATTTATTATGACTTAAATATTCTTGAATATGATTTATAAAAGAAAAATAATGTAATGTTGTTTCTATATTGTGTAATATTACATACTATACTAATATGATTCAAATTATCAATCTCATTGTGTGGTTGTTACATTAATTGCAATGCCAATCACTTCTTGAAATGTATCAGTTTGCCATTCGTGAAGACCAGACGTGTTTCTTTAGAAGGATACGATTTCTCTCAGATGTCCTGAACTTAATTATTGTTCAACTCTAAAAAGTACATCTGCCTAAATACTCCAAACCGTTCATTCCATTGCAGAACCTGCCTGTGATCTACAATAGGAATTATTTAGTCTAGTGTATGGCCTACACGTTGAAGAGATTAGCAGTAAATCTGAAAATCTAGTATTTATCTTCCGTGCCCTGAAACTCGAATGCCAGCCACTAACCAGTGAGGAAAGTGTGTGTGTCTCTGACAAGACGAAAGCAGGATATGTGTTGCATCTATGCTTTTTTTTCTTCCGTACTGTCAGTCTGCACCCAGTCAAGTGGAGCCAGTGTGCAGACACGATCAAACAGCCATTCCACACTTTACTGATTCTCCAGCCTTTAATTGGTTGAAATTGTCTTCCAGATGCAGAGGCTGATGCACTGTGGGACAGTGTGGTAGGGAATGCTGGCGATTAGGTATTAATTGATATGTGTAGTGGAGCCCCCCCTGGCTCGAAGGGCTAAGGCTTTTACCCCCGTGGCCAAGGGGAGTCCCTCCTCACCCTCAGTGTCTCAGGCATGGCGCGTCCAAAACGCGGCGCGCATTTTGCGAGGCGGAAGCTAGGAAGCTACGGTGACCTTCTTTCGGAAAAGGTTAGCTTTGGTGCCACGCGAGACAGGACGGTTGCCTCTCAGAGCAAGCACTCGCAACTTTATTTTAGCATTATAGCTGCGCAGATAATGGGTGGAATTGTGGAGAAAAAAAAATGCCATACACTTTCTTAATTTAGTAATGGACTCCAGTGTCATGTCCAGGAATCAAGTGAGTTGAGATGCCGGAATTATGACTACCCTATGTTCCTCAAAGACTGAGGATGCAGGTGTTTAAAATAATTTCAGAAGTATGTTTTGATCCTCTTGCATTAGAGGTTTCATTTGAGGTGCACTAAGTGGTTACTTAGCAACTATTTGCCTATTTAAAAAAAAAAAAGTCATAATGTATATAGAGTGGGGTCCAATGCTGAAGCGTGGGGTTCTTTAATGGTTTGAGTGGTGGTATTGGTTCATCCTCTATCTGAGAAAATGACGTTAGGATCATTTAAGCACTTTTTGGGGGAACATTTACTTTGACCACATACTGTTTAAAGAAGCACTTTAAACATTTGTATCCATGTTTGCATTGCCCTCTGTTTCTAACTGCCTTTAATCCAAGTTCATTTAAGAATTTGACACAAGGTAGAAAGAAATATGAAGCAGGAATTTTTTTTTATTTCTTGTTTGAAGTTTTGGTAAAATTAACTGCCACAGAGGAAATATCTACAATAAGGTACATTTCTTTAATTAATATCTATCGACACCATGAGTTAAATGTGTGTGTGATGGCAGTGCACTGTCTTTAAATCTGACAAATACTTGTGTGCAATTTGTTCTCATTTTGTCTCACGTTCACAAATTCAATCTGACCCAATGCACTTTGAAGATAGCGATGCGCGTGTGTTTGTGTGTGTGTGTGTGTCTGTCTGTATGTGCTTGCACATGTATGTGTATGTATATGTATATATATATAAAATAAGCAGTAAAACATGTGTGTGCAACATAAACTGAGTGGCATGTAATTTTTAATTGTAACAAAGATGACTGGGCCCTATTCTTTGATGGATACTTGTATTCATTTTAAGAAAGTATAAATCCATTTTGTTTAAAAAAAAAAAAGTAATACCAGAGCAGATATTAAGGTTGACGTGCACTCAGGATTGCACTGGATTTTTTGGGGACAGAACTTCAGAATAGTGTGAAAAACCATGTTCTTGCTCCAAGATAAAAGAGTCCTCATAACGATGTCAAGATGCTGGATGCCTCACTAGTTTATTTTTTTTGGCTAACCAGTGAAAGACAATTTTGTTGAAGGATTGACAGGCTATGTTTGCAAGTTTAGATACCCAAGAAAAAGAGTCCTGCTAATCTATTTACCCCCTTAAAAATCTGAAGAAGAACAAGGTGTGTATTAGACACTTCCCTACAACACAGACTCGTAGAAAAGGGATAACAGAAAAGAACAGATGTTTTGTGCCCTTGCTGTTTTTTCTTAATTCCCTTCCAAAGAGGGCGTTCAGGGAACAGAAATCTCTCATTCTCTCTCTCATTCTCTCTCTCTCTCTCTCTCTCTCTCTCTCTCTCTCTCTCCCTCCCCCTTTCCCTCACTCTCTCTCTCCCTCCCCCTGGTGTTTACAGCAGGATCAATATGGATCTCAAACCTGGAGATTCAGGTTGATGTTTATATTCAATAATTGAATGTGTTAAGTTGGAACCGTTTGCACAGCCTTGAGAAAGATGAACACTGAGCAGCCTGGCCTTGCCATTTTTCTACATGAGCAATTTTGTAACTCCAGGATGCAATTTCCCTTTGATTGATGGTATTTTACAAAGATGGATTTCTCTCACCCATTCTAATATATTTTTTTTCTTTATTTGTCCTTTGAAACAAGTAGTCTCAGAGTAATAAAATGTCTTTAGTCTGCGTACGACATTTTTTTTGTCTTTGTTAAAGTGGCCAATTTGGATTTAAATATGCAATGCATTGTGTCTAGATAACTTGCTTTGATCTTTTGAGGAGCACAAAATTACAACCATGTCAGTTTCAGACAAGAGATTTACGCAAATAGGCAACCACCCATCAGTCATCTAGTTTGAAGCATGCACATTGTATTCTTGCACATTCTCCTAGACTCTTTGAAAATAGTGGTAAATATCTGCAGTGCTGCAGCAAATTTGGCCTAATCAGGGCCGGGCCTTGATAGTGGGGATTGCCAGTGTTCTTACATATCCCCAGTCAACTGCGGGGTTTAATGCCTTTGTGTCCGGTCTGCGAGAACTTGTTTTGGGTGGCAACCAACCAGTTGCCATTAACATGGATTGGTTCTCTAGTTAGAGGCCACAGTAAGATGGCTGTTGGAAATTAGTACACTGTACCTTTAATTATGATCAAGAGGTTTTCTCGAAAGGATGGAGGCGTCGCAGTTATGTTGCCTCGTAAATCTGCCCGGTGCAGTATATTGTATTGAACTATTACAGTACACTATTATACTGCATATTCAACTGCCTCTCCTGGACCTCATTTGCATAATTGGATCTTTAATGAAACTTGCCTTGTGGAACAAAAAGAGGAAAGAAAGAAGAGAGGGGGAAAGAAAGAAAAAAAAAACATTACAGGCAAAACCATGAGCATTTGGTCCAGAAGTTCTGCTGGCTTTTAAAAGGGTTTTAACTTATTGCAAAGTAAGTGACCTGCACACAGTACATCAATGGCACAGCTACAAATAGGATGAGAAGTGCCTGTGAAAGCAGCACATTCCCAGCCAGGTCTCACGGGTTATTACAACAATAGCAGGATTTTTTTTTAGCCTGGGGGATTTTAGGTTTTCTGTCTACACTCATTTCATATACTTGTTACACAAGGAAGATGGGTCTTTTGTACAATAACGGTGTGCTCAACTGCTGGAATTCCTCCGTCACAAATATTTTGACAGTGTCTAATCTTGACAGGTTGGATGTAGGATTGCTGTGTTTTTGATTTGTTAAAGCCGAACGTACTTTTCTTTGAGTATTTGTGTGTGTGTGCGTGCGTGCAAGTGTGTGCGTGTGTGTGTGTGTGTGTGTGTGCATGCATGTGTGCATGCGTGTGTGTGTGTGTGTGTGTGTGTGTGTGTGTGTGTGTGTGTGTTAAACTGGCCACACATCAAGAGTTCAGTCCTCTCCTGCTTTCATTCCCAGGCTTGTTTAGAGCGTGGGGGATGTTTTGTTTTATTGGTTAATTAAACCGCGCTTTCTTTTTTCCCTGTTTTCAGCAGGTGAAGGTTAAAAAGCTGATAGTGCCTTTTTCAATTAAATGTGAGTGTCATAGTAAATGAAATGTTATTTGTCCTGCAGTTTGGCTGTGTTTGAAGGAGCAGTGATTTAAAAGGGAAAGGGGGGGGTGGAAAAGGATTTTTTTCCTCTTTTTTTATTTTTTTTGAAAATTACATTGCAACCATGGAGGCATTCAGGATCACTGTGACATGAGAGCTTTGTTACCAGGGCGTAAGTGTTAATCAGGCTCAGAGGTTAAAAATGGATATTAACAAAATGGTGATTATTTTTCGTCAAGAGACGATACAAGAGGGTATCCAAAAAACACCTCTGTGACATTACTCCATGTGTATATATAAGTGTGGATCATATGTCAAAGCATTTTGAAGGTGCGTATTGGCTTTATCGGGTATTAATGTTAAAGAGGCAGAAAAAGAAAAAAAAACTCGAGCACCGCTGCTAGCATAGAGCTGCCATTGGTCCTGAATCGCAAATTGTCTCTATCGCAGGGGTTGTGCACTCGGGAAAGTTTTAGTGTGCTTTCAAGGACGGTGCTAAGAGAGGCCTGCTTATTCCAGGTACTGTAGGACTGTGTGTTTTTTTTGGATGCCCCCTATTTAATGCCATTGTGAGAGGCCTGGGCGATAGCTGCTGTATTGTTTTTCTGCCCCCTGCGGACTGGCAGCTCCTGCTGTTGATTCTTTCAGTAATGATGTCACTGCGATAGTGGAGAGAGCAAATGTCTCCTGATTCCACCATTTAACGGCTGGTTGATTTGGCTGATAATGATAGCATTGGCGTCTATCTGCTCGGAGACAGATCAGGCCCTGTGAATTACCGTCTCCTAACCAGAGAGGGAGCTTGATAGTGTAAAAAAAAAAAAAGAGAGAGAGATGATGCACTTAATTGTATCTGTGGTCTGCTCTGAATAAGCTGTTGGGGATCTCCATGTCCCTGCTGATAAAGGCTGGTCCGACACGGACAGCTCCACTACACCGCTTTATTATACTGATTCGTATTTTTCACCATTTCCAAGCACAATGAGATATTTGATTCATTGGTACCTCTTGTGTGGCATCCAGACTTATTTATTTATTCTTTTTTTTTGCATGTTTAATTTTTGTTTCTGTTTTATTTATGGCAGGGTTATTATATTGATTATTTCAAAGCCTTTTGATGGATTAACAGATTTAGTAGATGACTGGTAACTCACCTTTTAATTTGCTTGAATGAACAGTTGTACCCATTTGCTTCTATAGACATTTTTGTCTTATTTCCATTAATAAAATAAAGTTAACCAGTCAGCTAGCTCAGTAAATATTACAACATATAAGCTGTTCTGCCCATGAATTAAGCAGTTTGGACATTATTTTCATGTGATATACTAAGGGAGATATTTAACCCTCCAACCGTATTATGTTATTCTGACCTCCAAAATAGAAGTCAACATTCATATACAACTAAACTGACTTTATCCTTTTAATAACGATGGATATCGCAATGTTTGGTTTGAATGCTGGATATATGGACAGAATGCTACAGTGGAAGAATTGACCCTGCCAGTCCGCAAGACTGCATGGGCCAGCATTTCAAAGATTTGAACAAAACTCCCACTTTGAACGTTGTACCCAGTCTTACCTACTGCTTTGCAGGACAGAAATGTCATTTTGAAGTGATCATTTAGCAATATTCTATGAATGGGCATGTATTTGCTTGTTATTTGTCTGGGACATACACATCTTCCCCAATGTCCAGAGAACTGCATTAAAATAAATTGTTTCTGGCTAGTGGAATTCTAAAGAGAATTTCTGCTATTGTTTGACACTAGATCTGCAACAGAAGACATTGAAGCTGTTCCAAAGCTTCATTCCATCCTCTGATGAAAGGAGTTCACAAAAAAACCAATTACACCGCCATAGTTTATATATAGGGATCAAATACTGCATTTATTTACATGGCTGCCAAAGCCTGTAATTTACCTGCCTAGCCTAGCAGACTGGTACGTGTAGTTAACTTTGTCTGGATGAAGTTCACATGCAAAGGTAAGGACTGAAGGTCAACAATTTACCTGGGAGAATAAGAACACTCGCAGCAAAAAGTTGGGAGAAGCTTAATTATTCTTTTTCATATAACTGGTTTGCTTCTGTGTTATGGTTTACAGTTTATCTTTATTAATTACATTGAATAAATTGATACAAAAATACATGCTTTATTCCTATTATGTGGCAGTTATTTTATATGAAGAAGCTCCCTTCCCCCATTCCGCCTTGCTTTCCCCAGTAGATTACATGCACAGGTGTCGAGAACAGGAGAGCCCAAGCAGCATAGGGGTATTTGACAGTTATGTGTGAAATACCTTTAACCACAACTCAAGGTATGAACTAAATAGTATTTACATTGGGGAATTCGTCTTTATTTATCCACATTATTATGGAGCTGAATTTTAAAAGGGGCTTTTTGAAAGGCGTCCCCAGACACCCAGCTTCCTTTACACACCTTTTAAGTCTTAAGATGTGCTCATACAGAACATGCCTTTTCTTCCTTTTACTGCTCTGCCATTTCCTTATGACTTTCTCAAATCTTTTTCTTTCTCTTGTTCTTGATCATCTCCAGCTTTTGTATTTGTCATGCGTCTATGTTACGCTTCTCTCGTCTCTGGTACCAGTTGTAGTCGGTAGAAAGGGGGACAGTAGGTTATTGCTTGTTTAGCCTCCTCCTTTCCAACGGCATCAGGTTGTCTGCTTAGATCATTGGAACTCAAGCGTACAGCAAATCCCATACTCAATTTATACTCTGTTCATAACCTCACATTTAGTCAGTTTGGACGAAATGCGCAAAAAAAAAGAAGAGGAAATGACATCAAGGAAATGCTTAAATACTTAAATACTTAAATGCATACAGCACATTCTTCCAACCCCCTCCCATTTGCTTGTTTGGATTTAATGTGGTGAAACAAACAAAACAAATCCATGTACTCAAGCGATAGAATTGCAATAGACCTCTTTTCGAAATCTTCTCGGCGTTGAAACACCCGGTTTTTTGTGGAGTTAAGATGAAGAAATATGAACAGGAATACATCTCAAAATTATACGCAACGTTATAATTGAGTGACGTACATTACTTCCTAGTTTGCTTATTATTGTTTTTAGTCGGGCACCAAGTAAGAGCAAGGGGAAAATGAGTCAAGTGTGGTATCCTTATTCTAATACATTGTGAAATCAGACCGTCTCACATGCAGTGTCCTCATTGACCTGACTGCTTGGCGTTACACCTTTCAAACTCAAAACGCGCGAGATGGTTTTGCTTTCAGTATTACTTGTGCCATTGAATTACCTGGATATGTACTTATTTATGGTTATGTAAGACTGTGCAACTCCAGACACTGTGCCCAGAACAGCATTGATGGTCTGGTTCTCGCAGAACACCTTCAGGTCAACTCACTGGAGTACAGTCTGTGCAGAACATGCAGTGGAGCCCAGATCTCCATCTCATTCCTTCAACTATCTGTTAGATCCAATTATTTGTCTTAGCCTGACAACATAAAATTTGAAGAATGCTTTCATGCAAGGTTTTTTTTAATGTCCTGCCGTTTTGAATCCTTGCCCTTTCACCATGCCTCTCTAATACCGTCTGTGCAAGTCTTCAGTCTATTTTCCGGTGCCAAGATGAACCTGTTCTCAGTCAAATGAATGAGAACAATTTAAGTCTGACTAACTGCAGGGCGATTAAAATCGCTCTCATTGTTTTTCAAAATGACAGCATGGGGGAAATAAAGACATTGGTTGCCAGTTATCAGCAAACACCTGCATATTGAATTCTATCTATGTTTGTGCTAAAACATTACCTAAGCATTCACAATGATTGTGGAAATCCTATGGATTACGAATATAATCTAAACGCTGCCTTAGGCTTTCGGAATACATGTACTTCTCTCTCTCTGCTTCAGCTGCTCTTACTTCGGAGGACTGATGTCCCCACAGTCACATTGTTGGCCTCTTTCTGAAGGCCAAAATGGTGATGTTCTTTAATGTGGAGCTGTGTAGTGGCAGAAAGGGGCCGGGCAGGTAGCCGGAAGGTTGAAAGTTTGAATCCCAGGTGGGCAAAGTGATTCATCTGAATTGCATTAGCAAGTCACCAGCTGTACTGATGGTTAACAATAAAATGCCCTTGGATAATCTGCGCAGTTTTGAGATTTATTGGACGTAGGCAAGGGCATCTGCTAAGAAGAGAAATGATCAAATATAGATAGGGGCATCTGCTAAGAAAATGAATCCTAAAATAGCATAATGTGGGAAACCGACAAAAATGACTTTTCACAATGAATACCTTCGTTATTTTCACATGAAAGTATTGACGTAGGATTTTCTTTCTAGGTGAACTTGACAAAAACAGAACGATGGGGAACTTTTTTATGAATCCAAGATATTATTATTATTAATTCATTAATAATAATAAGAATACATTTGCACAGTTTGGGGCCAAAAAGGGGGTGGTACATGTTACGCATGTGCGTTTGCTTTGTTTCATCTTGGTGGGACTTTGATGGTTGCTCTTTTGGTGTGTGGCCCTATTATAGCTTGGCTTCTTGGAATATATCCTCTGGGGGTCTCTTTCCTGCTGTGGACAATATTTGATAGAGGGACGGCTTGTGTTTGCGTGGAGCCGGAGGTCACGCCTCTCCTTATTTTCTGTTTCATCCAATTTCCCTTTCTGGAGGCGGCTGCTCTCTTAGCTTTTGTTGTTGTCCTTAATCTGGAAAGTGATCTTAATTGTAAGGGTTCAGCCTCATTTTTATACGCTCATTTTTTTTCAAACAGCATAGTTAGCGCTGAGAATGACAAATTCAGACTCCTACTTAGGCCTCTTGGCTTTGAGAAGAGAATCAGCAGTAGAAAATAAGGGGGCCTGCTCATGGTAGGTGCTCCTGTGTGTCCGCCAAGCAGCGCTGTACAAATTGAACACTATTTGTGACCATTCATTATCGCAAACTAACTGCAATTATTTAAAATGGTTCCATGGAAATCCGATTATCTCTCTGTAAGTCTTGAGCAATCAAATCAAATAATTAAAGTTTTGGCAGATCAAGGCCAGGCTAATTTTATGGAAGTCTTGTACTTTGTTTTGGAATGCGATGCATAATGAAGTACGGGTTTAATTGCAGTTACTTCCCTGTTAATCACTGGTCATATACAAGCCGTTGTGATGCTGACAGTTTCGAAAGTATGATACCGGTAGTCTTTATAGTTAGAACGTTTTGAGTGTACCTCTGCTGCAATTTGTCTGTTGTGACGAGGTTGTGAGAAAAGAGATGACCTGACTTGGATCGCGATGGAATCCATTATAATGAACCTTAGCATTGATAGCATAAGCAAACGGGATATAAAGGAATGTACTGATGGACACAGAAAGGTGACCGTGCGGTTGATAGCTGGACAATGGGGTTATGGGTAGATGGAAGGTCAAGCAGGAGGTATTGCCCTAAGTCAAAAGGCATCCATTTGAGTCCATGGCCAAGGGCTCAGTGTCAAACCAAAAAGCCAAATGGCACAAAAAATAAAAGCTGGAAAAGATAAGTGACGGAATACATACAAATCAAACAAACTGGTGGTCAACAGGTTGGAAAGCACTTCCACTGCCCCCTTTTGCGTACTCTTAACGCAGTAGCCATTAGCCGGTGGTCTGAAGAAGTCAGGTCTCTCGGTGGAAGGCAGGCCCCAGCGGAATTTATATGAACATGACTAAAGCTGGGCACACTTTGGCAGGGAAAGAGCTGAGCGACTGGGGTTAAATGGTGTGACTGCTGAGGTCAGGACTGATTAGCCCCTATCGGACCCACTGCGTGTGGGGTGGTGTTCGCTTGTGTGTGTGTGTGTGTGTGTGTGTGTCCATCTGATGTGTGTGTGTGTGTGTGTGTGTGTCCGATGTGTGTGTGTGTGTGTGTGTGTGTGTGCGTGTGCATGTGTGTGTGTGTGTGCGTGTGTGTGTGTGTGTGTGTGTGTGTGTGTGTGTGTGTGTGTGTGTGCAGGGGTCCTGAGTGGGAATCTCACTTTGCTACTCATATGGACATCCCCACTGAATGTCTACATCCTCTCCTGAAGGCCTCTGTACGGTGAGGTTGGAGGAAGATGGGCTTCAGTGGAACAATTTATCACCTCTATTTGAAACTACGGTTTTTTTTGTTTAACTGGGATTGTTTCTGAAAATCTTGTTACTTTATTGAGAGATATTTGTACATCAAGGCATTATAAATCCAAAGTAGTTACCTTTGTGGACTGCGACCATGTTTTCAGAAGACAAGCAGATGGCTGTTTGTCTAGTTTGCTCCGATAATCTTAGTAGTTGGGGAAAGCGATCACCTGCTCCTTCAATCAGCTGCTTTTACACTGCAGTTTAGCGGCAAACAGACAATTCTGTTTGTTGAAGGTTATGGGGTTGCAGTTAAGATCTGTTCCATATGCGCAGTAACTCTGTAATTGAGAGAAATGCCGCCAATTCCTTATGGAACACGAAAAAGTAAACCAACATATACAAAAAGTAAGAAATAATAATGATAATAACAATCACAAAAAGGCTAAATTTTTTAACCTTGGTACCCTAGAGCCAGTGCATATGACGATTCCACTTACTTTCTTCCTCCTTATTTTTTGCTTGGCTGAAACTTGCTCATAACAGGATGTTAAATATATAGTGAAAAGACAGATTATGTCTATCTGGTTGCAGTATTCCTTGATGTATGCGCCGTGTCACACTGCCATTGTCTCCTGGGTAAAGAATGATAGTTCAAATACCTACTATCTCTCCCCTGGTGCTCCAAATGCTCGCCTTTGAAGTTTTTATAATCCATCTGTCATCTTCGAGCAGGGAGGGCACATGTTCTGTACTACTCAATTACAGAATTTTCTTTTTGCCAGCTACAATGAGACAGGAAAGAATAATATGGGTGGCTGAGAGAAATTGTTCAATATTCCGCATTCCTTGAATTCGCCCGTGCTTGATTGTGTCCCCAGAATACAAAAATAGAACATGTTTGTTGTGGGTGGAAACACTTCCTACTTTTACAGTTATGAAGAAGGCAATTGAATGCTCTTTGTTTCAAGGCAATGATTTTGATAAATTCCGGGGCTAAACTGTCACTCTGCTTGTGAGGACGCAAACCTTTCATCTCGCTAATCACATTTTATTTGATATAATTTTTTTGAAATAAGAAAGGGAGAGATCGTTGCTGGCAAATGTGAGAGTAATACATTTTAATTTATTATTCTTTTTCTCCCTTAAAGATGCACGTGGAATAGCGCTTGCCGTCTGTTTGATGTGCATTCTAATGAAGTTTGCTGTTTTTCTCGGGTTAACTCATCTTTAATTAGACTGTGCCACGCTGTATTTTCAGATTTTAAAGCTAGTTATGGCGTGTCTCTTTGGAAAGTGTTGGAAACTTCATATACAACTGCTTACCAAAATAAAAATAAATTAGCAACAGCAGCACATTAAAATTCAAAAACATCTTTTCAGATACAGATAAAAATTTTTTAAAAAGCCATAATTCTTTTTGCTTTTAAACACCGGTGTTAGATCCCTTTGTCTCATTTCTCATCTGTTGAGAAAAAGAAAACACTTACAGAAGATGAAAGATTGTGTGCAGAACAAAAAAAGGAGATTTGACATTTTCTGTTGCTTTTGAAACTTCAATGTTTTATAGTAATTGTTTCATACAAGTTATATATCTTCATTTACGCTGGAATAACAAGTTGCCCTTTTTTTTTATAAGTAAAAGCAGCGCCCATCTGCTTCTTGAGACACTCCTGGCGCCTATTCATCGCAAAAATAATACTCGTCCTAATGACTTCCACATATTTTGAAATCTCCCTTTTGAAATTGGTCTTGGCAGATTATTTGCAGGTACTTGAGTTGCATCTGTTTGCAATTTTGCAAATGTGGAAGACTTTAATGCAGGGCTCATGGTGTGTGAGGGGCTATTTTAATCCTGGGGTAACACCGGCTGTCATCACAAAGCTCCATTTATCTTCCTCTTCCAAGGTGGGTGCACATGGCCAATGTTGAAAAGACACTGAGGGTTCAAGGTTCAAGGTCAAGGTCTTAAGTGAAACTCGAAACCCCCCCCCGACTGCTCTTCTTTCATGGCTGATCCTCATCGTCACGTCCCGCGAGATGTGTTCCCGATAAAAAGCAGTGATCAGGGGATTAATGAAGCCAAAATTATTGTGACTTCAGTCCTATTATTTATACCATGTGGCACACAGCTGACCAACTTGAGCCATTTTTCTTTAAACTGTAATAAAGTGCTCTGTCGTCCCACATGTGGATATTAGAAGTTGCCTGGCTCTCAGGACTGTATTTGCAGAGGTGGTTACAATTACATTAATTAAAGGACATATTATGAGTGTTTATTCAGTTTGACAAAAGCGAAAGTGTTGGACCCTTTTCATTAGTTTCTGGTTTTGTGTCATGTTTTATTAGGAGTGAGGGGGTGACGTTTTGGGGCGGTGGGGAGGAATTATGTTGAATGTGTATGGCTTGCAACTTTCCCCCTGTTGGAAATGTTTATTTGAACAGTAAGCTCATGATTTGAATATTTGTAATCCATGCTTAAATTTACAGGCCAGATGAACTTTTTGGCACAGGATCGCAGCCATAAGTAGGATTTTCGCAAAGCTTTACAAAATTTTAAGCCATTTGCTTGGCTTATCTAATTGAGAAAAACGTGTTTCGTCCTTTATTATTATGATTTTTATTTATTTTTTTAGACCTTTAAAATGCCCATTGTTTTAAACACTGTACATATACATTTATCAACAAGATGTCAGGAAAGATACATCCGAAACAACAATTTAAGGGAAAAGGAAAGGGAATATGACGACCAGAATGGTGGATGATGTCCATATTATATTCAAATGAGATCACTGGATATTGACTTCCAATGCTAAACACCCCCCTCCCTCTCCTCCCCTCCCCTCCATGTTGAAGGCCGGGTGGTTGCTGAAGCAAGTGGAGAGAACACTTTCTTAAATGATGCTAATCAGCCCAGAGAGGCCTGGCCTCCATCCCCGTCAGTTTTCTGTAATTCAGATGTGCTGAGAACCTGAAATTAAATGTGTCAGTATTCAGCCTTCAGATTTGTGTGCGCGTGTGCGTGTGCGCGTGTGCGTGTGCGCGTGCTCGTGTGTGTCTGTGGTGCTGTGGGGGGAGGCATGAGCAGCTGAATCACTACATAGCCTCTGTTCTTCGGGGGTCTTGGCAGTAAGCAGTGTGAAAAAGCCAGCTCTTTCAGGGCATTATATAGATTAATTTACTGTGCCACAGGCTTCCAGCGACACCTCACAGGGGAGGCAGAATCTTGTGCCTGTTAGCTGATGGGGGCTGGGGAGCAGGCTGAGGGGAACTGAGCGGGGGACCGGGGAAGGCAAACACTGACTTCTGGGCTGGATATGCGGGGATTGCGGTGGGGCCGCGCGTTTTAAGATGTGCATCATCTGGCGGAGACGGCTCATTATTCGGCCTCCTTCCCCCAGCGGACTGGCTCCGGTGTGCTGGCCACTTTTTCATCCATCTGAGGCATTTTCTTTAAAAACAAAGAACAAAGGGTTTTTCTGTACGAGCCGCCCCGAGAAACGCACTCCGGGTCTGTAGGCTTTTTACGCCCAATCGAAATATCAGCCCGGGGTCCACGGAGTTTTTGGGAGTTTTTAAAATTCCCGGGGCCTGTTCCAGTTTCACGGACCTCAGAAGGAGCGCAGTGGAAAAACCTATATTGTCGCATACAAACACACACACACACACAAACACACAAAAAACCATCACCCGTGCAAACACAAAATTAAGGAATGACAATAATTCCTTTGTTTTTCCTCGTGCTATTGTTTGTCGTTGCTCTTTTCTGTGAGGCTCAGATCAGGATTCCATAACTTAACCTGCTACAAGAGAATTGTGTGAGTGTGCGTTTGTATACTATGGTGTGGTGTGCAATGAGGTTTAATGAGGTGTGATTTTTGCATGTTCCATTTGTGTGTGTGTGTGTGTTGTGGGGGGGGGTATAGTGAGGTGTGATTATAGAATCTTGTGTATGTGTTTTTTTCTTTCATATGTGTGGGTGTGTGTGTGTGTTTTTGTCCGTGTGTGTTTTTGTGTGTGGGGGTGATTGTTAAAGCGGGATCTCTGCTTAAATAACCTACTTTCCTCTGACAACAGCATCAGTTGTAGAGGTGCATATATGCAGAAAGCTATTTGGAAAGGCATCCTCGTAGTTGTCAGGTTTTATTATGTGGGGAGGTGTCATGTTTGTAACGAAGCTGAGTGCAGATGGCAGAGTGGAAGAAATGGATCACTAATTTTAACAATGATTAATGAACAGAGATGGAAAATGAATTACATCGGACTATTGGAGGCAAGGAATATTTTCTGTGAAAATGTTAACTTCGTCTGCCAGGCGGTTGTCGGGGGGGGAAATTGTTTTTTTCCCAGGATCCTTTGTTAAGTCAACACTTCACTGCATCTCCCCCATTATTTTAGCGTTTTTCAGTTTACATCCTGCATGGCCTATACGTTGTTGTTTTTTGATTTATTTACTTGTTTTTTTTGTTTCTTTATTTATTTAATCCTCAATACCTCACCAACTTACGAGACGACAAAGTAAATGTGGTAAAGGTTAATCTTTCACAATATTTATATTTTGCAAATGCGTCTGTGTCCATGCCTCTTAAAAAAGGTGTAATGTTTGGACTGTACAAGGTGTGAATGCTATGCAACACTTTTACATGCAGTGTAGGAAATCATTCACACCTCTGTTAAAAGACCACGGCTTTTACAAGTTTGTCTGATCCTAGCCCCTTTGCTCCATGACTGACCTCATTCAGTGAATGCCTACTGCATAGAAGCTAACGTATACTTCTACCTCTATACCAAATGTATCCCACGCAGTGACACATTGATATAAAAAAAAATAAAACATCGTCTTTAGGTTACACTCCATCTCTGACTTTATATGCATTCTATGTTGACAGCACATATTTATGACCAGTTTATGGATTCAGGTTATGAATATTGGGTCCTCAAGAAGACCCATTTGAATGGGTCTTCATTGTTGTACAAGCTAATTTAACAATTAAGGCTTAGATTTAATAACCGTTTATTCTTGATTTTACAGGCTTTTGGTGACAGTTGAACTCACTGGACTGTGCCTGTGGGGGGGGAAAAAAAACAGGTGTCAAAATGAATGAAAAATGTTAGAATCAAGGTGACAAAGTGTAGTTTAACTTGTAAACCCATTCATTACACAACTGCTGTAACTGTCTACACGGTATATACGGTTTAATAAACCCTAAAAGAGAGATGACAGGTTACGTAGTTTGGTGTACAGGGCTAATTTGACCTTTGACACGCTAACCTATGAAGCGGAGTTCTGAGCACTTGACCTCAAACCGCCTCCGTGGCAGATTCCCCAAGCGTCTCACAGACCGGTGCGAATCTGTCCTGTTCTGACCTGGGAGGAGGTCCTTACGCTCGTTGTGTCGTTCATGTAATGGTGTAGAGGGGCCAGGCCTGCTTGTTTCATAGCAGGACTCATACGGCAGTAGGTGGAGTGGAGTTGGGTGGGGTGGAAGGTGGGGGGGGGTCAGTTCCCTTTCAGGCTGCTCCAGAACCCCTCTAAAGTGCTTCAAAGTGAGGAAATGCTGCAAGTAGCACACCCTGAGACTCTCTTATCAAGATTAAATAGAAATGGGAGGAGGGCTCATTTTACATGGCTCACAAAACTCTCTCTCCATTTCTCTCTGACAATCTCATGTCTGTAATACGGGCATGCGACGGGAATTAAAAAAAATATATTAAACAATTCAAGATAATAGATATATGTGAACTGTTTTGAATTTAATTAAGCTCCTGATGGGAAATACTTTAGGAAAAACAACTCCTCGTAACAATGCGATGCGTGCTGGAGATCTCCGGTTACCCGGCATATGCTAAACACTCAGAAAACATACACAATGCCTTTGGTGAACAAGGTAAGGTAAAAGCTCCTGGGAGCCAATTTAGAATGTGACTTAAGGCAAGTGTGGCTTTTTTTGTCTGTTTCTTTTGGCGCTCTATTGAAATGGCGGTGGTGATTGGAATTCCCTTGCAAACTCCGGGGGTGGCCTGTTTTGAGACCTGCATCTGTGCTCCTGATCCTGCCCCTGTCGACTGTATGGGAGGCCAGCCGAAACTTAAGTTACTAGGTTACGCGTTACTTTAAAGGGAGAGGACGCCAAGTTCACATACTTTGCCGGCCTGCTTATTTGTCTTGCGTTATGCGGAATCCTTTTAAAGTAGGATTGGATGACACTTTTGCTGTGTGTCTGCACGTGTGTGTGTGTGTCTGCATGTGTGTGTGTGCACAAATGCATGTGTGTGAAAGTGTTTATTTTTTCTCCCCCCTAGCTTTGTTTGTCGAAAGATTCTGATAGTCTATCTTTTGAGGGTAGTACATTGAAGATTAATTTCCAGTTTGTGTGTGTGCGTGCGTGCGTGTGTGTTTGTGTGCGTTTGAGGAAGACGATGAGCTGTGTTTGACAGGTGGGGAACGAAGAGTGATGGGAGGTAGGGCAAAGGAGTGGATATTTTCTGAGAATAGAGTAAGAGAAACTGACAGTGCAGGCACAAAAGATCTTAACGCGAAGACTAAAAGGACAATTAGAAGTATTTAGCCACAATGACACAGAAAAATAAGTTCGAAAAAGAAGAAAACACCAATATTTGTATCATAAATAAATAAATGCAGTTGTAGCCAGACGGGTTATGCTACAGCTACACGGAATCAGGTCCTACGAGAAATGTTTATGCAGGCTATTCAAGAAAGTTGGAAAGAAAAACAAGGTGCATTCATAAGGGACTGAGTCAGATTGAATCATGGGAGAATATGTGTTTCAAAATAACCTTTCTCTAATTTATGATGGAAAAAATAATGACTTATTATGATTTAAAAAAACAAAAAAACATCTGTGTTTGCAGAAGTATTGCAAGCCCTTGATCGTTGTTATATTCACAGGCATAGTTAAGGACTACACGTAACGATACAATGGGTTAGATGCTTTTAAGATGGGAACTCACTGGTATTGGAACTTGCTTTTATGTAGGTGATGGGGTGTGATATTATATGTGTTGTGTAGGCAGCTGTGGACCTACACAAACACAATACATACATGGGTATCCTGTGTAGGCCAGAAGCACACTCACAACATTGTGTGCACCCATGCCCTAAACATGGTATTGGATCCGCACTCTTAGTAGTCAACGCATCGGAATGGATGCAGTGTCGGATGGATGGTGTTTCTGACAACCGCAGCTATTTTCTACCTGATAGCATTCAGCTAGCTGAACCGTGGCTAGGCTAAACTACAGGCTTCGCAAGCGTTCAGTACAATATCCCTTTTACACAAGCGCTACGCGGGTCCGAAGCAGTCACGTCTTCTGGGAGAATCTACACTTTGCCCAATGTTCGTATTATCCGTTTGAATCTCTCAGTACAAGCCCATGTTTAGCAGTCGGCGATGTTTATTTTCTTCAATCCCAAAGTAGCACTGGGTGCATTTCGAGAGATCAAAATGACTGCGCAGATAATTAGAAATAGACACAATGCTACGGGAAAAAAGGGCTAATAATTAAGATGAGGACGGATGTTTAATTTTCAAAGCCGTGATGGTTGGGATGACACAGTTTCAAAGTGGCAATTATATTGAAACCATAGAGCCAAATATCCTGGTTTGCCTGCCTTGTTTACAGGGCCATGTCTTCCCCTCGAAAAAGCAATTGTCTCCGTTCTCAGAGGTATGAACTTGATTGGGGAGGTTGCAGGTATGGATTACTGGCATGTCAATTGATAATTTAAACGGGAGGATATTAAAGATGTCTGTCATCTTTCCTCTTTAAGCCCGGGTAAACAAGTGGGTATGAACTTTTAGTGGAGCTCTGTCACCTCCCTAATCAGGAAGCAGGATCTGAATCACAACACTTCATTTACTTTCATCCAGACAAAAGAACAATTGCGCTTGAAGTAATGTGATTTCTAAATAAACGCCGCCTGTCAAAAACAGAGGCGCATTTAGTTCCCAATGTAGCTCAAGGAGACAATTAGCAAACAGAGGTGACATGGTAAACAGGTGCACCCATTATTCCCTGAGCTTGTGGCAATATATTCCCATCTCTTAGACTGATGGAAGATCATGTGACAGTTTGGTGAATTATCTGTCTGCATCAGCCCCGACTGATGAAGCCTGCCCGCAGTTTGAGATCCGTCTCGAAAAGCGCCCGCTCAGAATTATCAGAGGAGGAGGAGGGCAACGGATGGTACTTTGGGGGGGGGCGCGGTGGCTTCGCCATCTCCCCTCTGAATAAGCATGGGCGCATTCTCCGCTACGGTTTCTTTCTTTAATTCAGAACACACAAATGTCCTGTGCGAGGTCAAGCCGGTTTGTAAAAATTGATTGTCATAAAGTGCTAATCAATGAAAACCTTTCTCTGGAAGCAGCAAAAAGCTATAACATTTTATTAAAAAAATACCGTTGAAGGAGCCCAACCTATACTACAGATGTCTTACATAGCCTACAGTGCTTAGGAATTAAAGTCAAATTATCGGCTGCCTTCATTCCCAGCATGTTTGCTTTTATTGAAAGGCACACCCAGGGTATTGCTGTTCAATTTCAAGATGGTTTATTTTTCTTAGTTAGAAAATATGGATTTGTTTTCTTTTTCCTTGTGCGCACTGGTTCGGCCGCAGATTTACTGTGGAAGTATACTTTATTATCTAAAATAATAGTTAAGTATAATCTTATAATAACCCCGGCAATTGATTTTAAATCTATATATTTTTTTCATATTTTAACACGTTGGCAATGGTTTATCCACCAAATTGATGTTACATTTTTCGGCATGTGTTTAGACTTAAGGAATAGTAAGTGCGAATGATATGAGTCATATTGGATGGCTCACAAACACATGCTCATCCTAACACATTCTCACACAAGCACAAATGCATCCCTTTTATGCAATCAATCTTCACACGACATACACTATCACTGAATGAGATTTGGTACCAGATTTTTAAAAAAAACTAAACAAATGACCGCAATGTACATTTGTGTAGGCAGATATGTTTGTGCATTTGAATTCCCAGTATTGCATTATTGTAACCGTAGAGATATGAAGCGGTTTTTTAAATCAGTTTTACTCTATATCCATGGGTTCAGACTTTGAATACACATATCCAGTTCCGTACTCTTGGTCTAAGTCTTATTACGTCTAATAACAAGCAGTAATTACTAAAGACGGGGAGAATAGACACACTTTGTTTTTCACTGTTACCATTGCATTTGTTGGAGTAGGTGCCGTAGTGGTGGAGTTAATGATAATAATTATTTAACATTTTTCATCGCAGGATAATTATTTAAGAGGTTCATATAGTCATCAGAGTAATCAGTAAAGAGCGATTACTGAAAATCCACGGGCAAACAGATGGTACTTAGACTTTTTTTTCTCCATATTAAAATATTACGGTTTGCGCCACCATGTAGTAGGAGGACAATTCAAAGGACAAACAATAAAAAATCACTTCACCTTAAAAACACAATCAGTCACATAATTGGGCCTTTTGGGCATGGGCTACTTACGCCAACCAGTCAGCCAAATGCAGAAATAAATGTAAAAAGCACAACAAAAAAAAAATTATAATCCTCCCACTGATTCCAAGTTGTAGCATTTGAAGAGAATACCCAGATGCCTTAGCTGTTAGCATAAAATGTTTTGCCATTAAGTGAATGGCACGTATAATAACGGTTTATGGCCGTTTTCCTCTGACGTGATGTGTGTTTTCTCGGCCCTCCCGGGGTTGGCAGTGCCACAGGCCTTGCCGATATGTTTTTTGTTTGTTGTTGTACATGAGTAGCGAGGGAGAAAAGCTCCTCGTTTTCCAGGGTCGCGCTGATCTGAACATGGAGGATTGTGGCCTACATTCCCCTCTAATTGTATAATTGGAAAGCTTTCTAAATGAGCAGCCCCCATTGCAGGCTTCTCTTCCAAGCGCTTCCCCCTTCAAAGCAAATCACAAAAGACCATTTTGGGAATAATAATAATTTCAAAAAGCGTCCATTATTAATCCGTACACTACAACTACAACAAACCCGCACACGGCAGATCTCGGAGAGCCACACGAGACAACCCTCAATTAATGCCTCTGGATTTTTCCAATGCAGGCCACTGGTTATCAGCGATGATTGATGCAAAGAATGTCTACATGGCAGAGCTAAAGTCCGGCTTCTGCTTGGCTGCAGCCACTTGATTTCTGCTTTCTCTTCTTTGAGAAGCCTGGTTATATCTGATGACACACCTGTGCACTGTCTTTGCCGTCATATATTATGCGTGCGCCTGTACTCACGGCCAATTGGATTTAGAAATTTATGGTCCTTTCGGTGCTAGTTATTTCCATGGAGATGGAGGGACAGCATAATGATTTCTGAGGGTGATTATTCCAACAGTACTCTAAAGTGCAGTAAAATGAATATTTTAATTAACCTTATCGATCAGCAAAAACAGAAAGTGAACAGAATTTGCATACAGCGCACTTGATCAATGCATTGACTGATTTTTCAAAATTGGATCTCCTCGTAGTTTTCGAAGAATGGGAAAGTTAAGATCAAAATAGATTGACCTTTCCTGTTGCCACAACGAATACAAATGCTTTCATCTCGCAGTAACGGATGGGAGGTAGTACAAAGGCTTTCATATTGATAAAAATGCGGTGTCACCGTTAGTATTTTGTTACTGTGCAACTATTCCACTAATCTTTGAACATAACAAAAACTATTAGGAGCTCTCGAGTCTGCCTTTGTAAACATAGTATGTTGGTTGTTAAATACCGCTTTAATTGTCAGCTGAAAACAACACCCAGTATTAATCAACTCATATTTCTTTTGGAAAAAAAACAAAATCTACTCCCCCCCCCCCGACTGGATTAAAAAAAGGTGTTGGAAAAAGCAATATGTTGCTTTTCTTGAGAGCGGTTTATTCCTGAGCATCGATTTATCACGCTCTTAATACGATGTACTGTAAACCAGTCAAGGGCAAAATGATGGCTGAAATCGGCCGTCGTGGCAGCAGTGGTTTTTGTAGAAAGCCTTTTTGAATAGTTTGGAACACAAAAGGGTAATTGTTTTAGCCCAGATGTTGCTTTTGCACAACAAGCAGGATACAATGTTCCCACTGAGCTGATGAGCCCAATCAGTGAAATGATTAAAAATTGATTTTGTCCCTGTAATTACAGTATGTAAACTACTTAGCCAGGATTGCAAAGGAAGTGATTTTCTAATTACGTATATACTCTGGTGTCTAATGATTGGTTTTTTGAAGTAATGAAGAGAGAGCCCTAACGACTCCTCGGTGCTCTGTTGTTTAAAAAAGACCATCGTTAGGGTAAGGCAGGAGCAGACAAAGAGCGCAAATTGAATTTTCGCCACTGTTAATGTGCACATGGATTTGTTTGTTAATATGCGATTGGGACGCTAATGGCGGTCATGACTCGTGGTGGGTCACAGGTCCGATGTCTGGATTTTCCAGTTAGGACCCGGTGTCTGGTATCGCCATGAATTGACCCCTCCTCCCCTCCCAAAAAAAAAAAACACCAAAAAATATATATATCTGAAGGAATAAACAGATCAGGTGACCCATGGTGTACATCGAACTCCAAATTTAAAGCATTACGAAACGGCCTGAGCAACCTCGTGAGAGGCGGAGCGTGTAGACCCTCTGTAGGTACTCTAGCAGCTTCTCGGATGGTCTGAAGTGCTTAATGATCAGTCGGTGTATGAAATGTCTCAATGCACCACGTCTCCAATGCTCAGATGATCACATCTTTGCTCGTTGTAATCAAAATCACACTCGCTCCCTCAACGGTATTTAGCGTTGAGTGAACACGCGCCGTAAGTCAAGATGTGATGGCAATAAAAGAGTTTAATTTTGAAGGCGGTCTTTACCACTGCTGTTCTTTTTTTTGCGCTGATAAGAGGAATATCTCCGAATTTCCGTTCAGTGGAGTCTTGATGCTCTCGCTCTTCGGGAAAAAGCTTTGCCAACTTTGCGAGCAAGGTCCTCATTATCTCCATGGGGAGTCAGGCCTTGTATCACCATAAGCTTTTATCTGGTCTCGGTCACGTAACTGCCGTTGTAAATTCAGGAACTTTAAATACATTAACACTGGCCTCAACGCAATACCAAGTGGGTGTCTAATGTGTGTCACTTAGGGCGAATCTAAAAAGGGTATCAATTTTATGAGGGGGAAAACATTGAATAAATCTCTCCGGTCTGTGGCGAGGGCACTGTTTTGAGATTAGGTCGTGGTTGTTTTGACACGGACCCAAATCAAAGTCGAAGACAAACGCTGAGGCGATCACTTTTTTAAAGCCTTAAGCAGCAGTTTAGTGCAATCTGATAATGCACTCTGCGTTGCTGAAATGAGAAACAAAAGAAACTCCTCCAGAAGGGCAAACTCTTGTCTCAGATTTTATTCGGGTCTGAGGTGACGCACTTCACCGGATGTGTGTGATGTATGCGATGTGTCACCCCAGATGACTAATGATATCCCATAAAATCTTTTTTAAAAAATAAAAAAAAATGCAAAAGAAAATCTAAACTTTGAAATGCAACCAGTATCCATCCCTGCTTTGACATGCACCAGAACAGGGTGCAGGGCAATGCCATGGTGTGCATTACACCTTAATAATTCAGTCCAGCTATGATCTGTCATGTTGCCCTTTTTGACACGCGATATTTTAATTTAATATTGCGTCAATACAAATTATGTGTCGCATAGCAGCTCAATGGTGGGGATTTGGAAAGAGGGCCTTGGATAAAAACCATGATGTACTTGAAAGACAGGGAAAAATATTTGCTACTTTTATACGTATTTTGAAAAATAATATTTTTGTGTTCAGGGAAGTTTTTCTTTTCAACAATCAATGTTTGATACTGAGAAGGAAAAACGGACTTAGCAGCACAGTACTGATGAGTATCCCGTATCCAGGAAGCAATGGAAGCTCCCAGAAAATCATTTGTGCTGATAGTATGACACAGCTTTCAGTGAATTACTCTTTGAGAGTGAATCCTTCAAAAACAAGTTACTCTCGGCTCGAGGGAATTCTCTCTGTGTGAACTTAAGAAGACATACAGGTAGTTTTGCGAATGAATTTGGAAAGGCACTTCTTTACCTGTGCTTCTCTCCGAGTGTTGTTCAATGGTGTCATTTTGCAGCGTTTAAGAAGGAATGCCAAATAATAATAAATGATTTTGAGAGACGTCTCTGTCAGATGAGATTCGCTGTCCTTACGCGTCACTGCCATTCTTAGCACGTGCAGTACGCTGCGGCTTTTTTACTCTCCGTGTTAGTGCTAATGATCTGTTATTTTTGTGATTTTCTCGGATGCTTTTCTTGAAGAAAGAAGGCAAACCTGTGAGTGCATCATTAATGCAGTCTCTCTCTCTTTCTCTCTCTTTCTCTCTCTCTCCCCACATTCACATCTCAAATCATCTCCACATATCAATTAAGATTCCAAAGGAAAACGCCTGAAGTTATGATCAATATTTGTGTTAAAGAAGACAAAGGTGACGGAGTGGAACCTGGTGTAACGGACTAGTGAACATGCGAACGAAACTGCGGAAGGTGCCACTTGTTACAAATGTACGGGTGCCTTCGATGTTGTTACGAACGCAGTGTGAACGAAGACAAAAAAAACCTACTTAATAGGATCCCTAGGTATTAATGTGAATTTTAATATTTTCTTTGCAAGATGAGCTGTTAAAAGGATTGTGTATGCGGGGCCTGTGACACGGGGAGGTAGAATGCGCTCAAAGGTTCTCTGAGGAGAGGCCTCGCGAACATCAGAGCGGCCCTCTTACCATCCTGTGCCCGTGTTTGTTTGTTCTTCTTGTGTGGACACCTCCCCACGTGCACACCTGTAGCAATCGGGTCTTCCCTTTAAATAACGAGGGGCATGGGAGTAACGGGAGATAAATGTGTGAGCGTGGTTGTGGAAGTGTGTGTGTGGTGCGTGTGTGCTTGTGTGTGCCTGTGTATTCGCGTGTGTGCGCGTGAATGTATGTGCATGCGTGCGCGCGCATGTGTGTGTGCGCCTGCATGCCTGACTGCCTGCCTGTTTGGGTGTTGAACATTTGTATGTTTGTGTATGCATATGTGTGTTGTATCATCAGAAATGGGTTGTGGGTTGCAGCATTTAATGTGTGTGTGACATTGAGGTGTGATCTTATTGTTTTTTATTGTGTGTGGGCATAGATACACTCCAGGTGACTTGTTTAGCTTTTCTGTCGAGGTCACAGAGGTCAAACATGACGCCTATATATATATATATATTTTTTTTTTTTAAACTCAACATTAAAACTAATTTGTATTGGGAAATCATCTCTCATCATTTCTGTCTATAGACATTCTTCCACAAGTACCTTCATTCAAACGTAATGAGCATATTTGAAAGGTGAGAATGAAACTATGGGGCATGCAGTGTGCATGGTCAAGAGCACAAACTGATATACGAATGATGTCACCATACACGGTCGCGCGCGTATACTGTTCAATTCAAAATAAACATGGGAAAGGACAGTGGTTCATCTCCCATGTACAGATGCCTAGGTTGATGGACTGCCCCATTAGCTCCAGGGACAACATTAGATTTGCTCAAAATTATTGATCTTTTGTTTGTGAGCCAAGTCGGCAATAAATAACTGAATGAGAGAGATGTGACTCATTATCACTATCCCATATGACAGAGCTCTGTCAAATCAGCCCTCCCACTTCACCACTCCCATTACTGTGCCCCCCCCCCCCACACCCCCCATCAACAGAGTACAATTTAATCTTTTAATTTTTTTATAATTTCATATCACTCTAACTTAAGGCTTCTTCTTCGTATCTGATTCGACATAGATTTCAATTCCGCTCAGATAACCTGTATTATTTCATATTTTATACACCGGCTTCAGAAGCTTTCTGTTTTATTCCTACCTTCTTAGTAAAAAATCCTTTTATCACACAATGGGTAATTTATATCCATTACCAACGTTTTCAATCCTTTTCAGTGCCGCTGTCAGTGCCTTTGGCACAGTAATGATTAATGTGATCTAATAATAGTGTACCATTATATTTCCTTTAGTAAAACATGTACCAACATCCTATTCAGCTCCACCAAATTCATAGCTTCTTATAACATTTTTCCTTTTTTTTCCCCCGCTGAAAGACATGATTACTATTTTCTCATGAGGTGATTAAGATTTTTTTGTGGCGTTTCATATTTTGCGTCACGCGAGTTTTAGCGAGTTTGACAGGGGAGACTTTGTGCGATGAACTGGGGGCTGGGATATGTGTGCATCTCCTCCACATGTAAGCAGCAGCTGCTGGTTCTCTTTCATTGTTGAAGGGGGATCTGTTTCCTCAGAAGGGCTGCCTTTGATATACGCAATTACGGTCTTGATACTCAAACGCATGTTTAAGAGCATTAAAGAGCAGAAGCGAGGAGCTCCGTCTTCATTATCGGGAGTCTTGACTTCGCAAGAGATCGCAAAATGTTCCTGAGAGTGAGAGAGTTTTATTTGGCGGTTGGTTTTTATTGAGTCAGACCGGTTGATGTGGTTATGATTGACCTCGGGTCAGTGGTTGCTCCGGCTGTGGTGGTCTTCCGGTGTTTCCCTCTCGTCTGAAAATGTGAGGCTCTCCTCTCTATCTCGACATCGCCACCCTTCCATAACAATTTTGTCTTCACTGGCATATGCATACAATTTCTGTTGCCGTTTCCAGCAAGGCTGTTTCTGTCCTCTTAGTTGATATACACTGTGTGTCAAGCTATCTCCCTACTAAAGAGGAGTAGAGGCTACAGATTGACTGCGACCGCAGCTTTTAAAGACCGTTTGTAGCTCTCGTCGATAGCCTATCGAGCCAAACAGTATTCCAGCAGCCGTGTGTGTCGTTCGATCATTCTGGTTGCGGCTGATTTTCTTTGGCCTCAATACGAGAGATCGGCGCGAATCTGTGGCGGTTTGAATGCACGTCTAATGTCAGGTTTAATCAAATGAACAATTTTAGGCTTGATTAAGTTAAATATGCCTGCACTGAGTGATACCTGCAAAGTTGTTATGTGGTCAGTTGCACAAGTTATTCTCTATTAATTAAATATCATTCTCTATGCTCGCTCGGATGTACAATGCAGTTCTGGGATCGCAGTAACATACCAATTTTCATTTTAAAATAACATGGTATATGGTATTGCCTTATTTATATATATATATATATATATATATATATACATATATATACATGTGGGTTTGTGTGTGTGTGTGTGTGTGTGTGTGTGTGTGTGTGAGCGTGTGTGAGCCAGAAAGTAATACTAATTTACTAATACTTACATTTACTAATACTTATTATATAGTGTTGTGCAATATTGGTATGGGAAACACTGAAATATAATGTATCAATTCAAACAGAGTTGTGATGAATCAATCAAGTGTTCGCCTCTTTGAGCAAAGCGAAGGCACATTTTATGAGGAGCATGCTGGCTCCCCGCAGAGCTACTGGTGGATTTGAGAGTGTTTGGGAAGACGTGGAGCGGTCCAGGAGTGGGCTTCCATCCCGCCAAGCCGAACTGCCTTATCCGGTCTACACAGTGTGGGGCACGTCCCAGTCTGGGGTGCCAACAGTACCCCCCACCCCCCCACCCTCCGAAAAAGTGTTAACCCTTCTCATGGTTTGCCAGGGCTTCTTTTCTGTCCAGAATGAACAGGTGGTCTCTCCAAACATGGGCAACTATTTACACATGACTAATCTCAGTGTGTGCGTGTGTGTATGTATGTGCGTGTTTGTGTATGTGTGTGCGTGCGTTTGCATGTGCGTGCGTGCGTTCGTGCGTGTGTGTGTGTGCACGTGTGTTCACAATTGACCAAACTGTGGGTTTTTGCACACTAATCTACGTTTTTTTAACAATGTGTGTGTGTGTGTGTGTGTGTGTGCGTGTATGTTTGTGGGTGTATTTACACATGGAATCTGTGTGAGCTGTGTGTGGCAGCATGTTCCTGTGTATAAGTCTGTACTTGATGTTATGGACCAGATTCTTTCCACTATGTCAAATTAGCATCCGATGGGAGTAGCAACAAGAGCAATATCGAATCTGAATTTGATTCATCAATTCAAGTGAGCAAAGAGCGGTGTACGGGGCTCAAATGGTGCTCAAACCTGTGCCAAGCCACATGACGTACAGCTGTCAACGTGTCCAATGAAAATGGGATCTTTCTTCCTTCTTAAATCCTTCGGGGGTAGGGGGTGTGAAGGGAGTTCTTCATATCGTTCTTTAGACAGCACTGTATCAGTGATATCTTGTTTTGTTTTTTTCAACAACGTCTTTTTTAGCCTTTTCCAACACATAAAGAGCAAAAGCCTAAACAATATGAAAAGGGTCCTCAGTCTTGCTCAGTGTGATACAGAGTGGGATATGTCTGAACCCACAATAGCATTCAGCACTCTTCAACGATCATAGCTGTGATCGCTCAGACAAGTCCGGAATACATTTCCTCGATCTTGTCCAAGTTATAGCTTCTCGGAATGTTCATTTTTTTTGTCTCTTTGTTGGGAAGAGGGATAAATAAATAAAGGCTGAAATACAAACAAAAATCGTTCGTAAAGCTGGTATGGGTATTGTTGCTTTGGCCTGATTAAATTCACAGTGAAAATGACAAAAGATGTAAATTTTGAAGAACTTGTGAAATGTGAAATTGGGGAGAGCTGTGAGCTCCATGTTATATCAGGCACTTTTCTGAATGTGAGGATGAAATGTTATACGTTCGTTGGGCCGCAGTTGTGAAAAGATGCTCAGCTCCCACACATGAGGGGGAGGGGGGAACTATTGGATCCACAGTTAAAAATCCCAACGAATGCTTCCTCTTTGTTTTCAATTTGAAGAATGTGGCTCTACATTTACATTGTATTCGTGTTGTGAATGATAATCATTGAACATCAAGTTCAATATTTAGAGGTCTTTAATGTTACCATATATTATGGTCCACAAGTATTTTATGTAGTACATATTGTTGGTCTCATCATTACAAATAATTTATTATATTTGGGGGGAAAAAGGTGACAAATTATGCGCAGGCAGCCACGACTGTATTAAAAGTTGAACTTGTGATTTTTACTTTGTGTTTTGAACACAAAATAAAACCAAACTTTTATTGGTTTTTAGGCACCGGAGAAGGAAATGGCAGCTGTTAAACTTCTTGGAAACCGTTCGAGAATTTGTACCTGTACTCAGTCGCAGTCGTGCGACACCTTTTAAATAAATGTTTCACAAGCAATCAATGACATGATTAAATGCTGCTAGATCCCCTTTCAAAAGTAATATGAAACATTAACCAAAAGGGCGACAGGAAGCTAGTAGAATGGAATGCCCAGCAGTTAGCTGGGATAATGTCCTTTTCAGTACACCTACTCAAAGTGTTTCTTTCCAATTGCAGTGTAGCATTGCTAAACTCTGGCCTCTTCATATTTAGCCATGTTGCTCACATTAATGGTGGCTGTTGGCAGGTGGATACTGTGATGTGATTACATGTATGTTACAGTGTGGCCTCGATGGGCTTCTTTTTCATTGTACAGACTTCTTTTTTTGTTTACTCTTACTTGTTTGCACATTGCTCATGCCTTTCAGGAAGTGTGATTGGGGAGTATTGCTGTACATTTGAGGATGTGTTTTCACAGTTATAATTTCAGCTTGATATCAAAAACTTGCTGTTTATATTTGTCTTAACCATAATGGGATGGTCCCCAAAATATACTGAGCCGAAATAAACAGCATTTACTATAGTATGAGACCTTAAATTATTATTATTATTATTGCGATTATTATTATATTCTGGACGTCTATTTTAATTAACCGTACAGAGTGATAGTTATCATAAAAGCCATCGCAGACCTTTCAAATTATTTGCCATTTCGTTTTTGGCAGATGTCCTTTTCCAAAGAATTAGCGCATAGATTAGTGCAGGGCAAAGTACTAAGTATGAATATGCGCCCGTACAGAAAACGGCAACATGTTTCTCAACTGTCATAGCAATTCAACTAATACAACACTACCGCACATCTGACATTCTGGTCTCAACCAATCGGTGGTCAATTTACTGAAAAGTGTTTTTCTGCATGAATGAGAAAAAGCCATGCAAACCCCATGAGTGAGTTGAGATGCTGTTATTAAAGGGTTACCCCAGAGGCATTTCTGAATGCGAGGGCAACATTATGAGAACCGTAATGTGTTCGCTGGGATAAGCCTTTTACAGGGTCATACCAGGATATCTCTGCATGTATGCCGCTTTTCGGGGTTATTCTCTCTTGTATATATGGAGCGGTTACAGGCTATCTAGCAGTGACAGGGTTGAGAAGACAGAAGTACCTGCGGCTTATGTGACAGGTAGGGTCCTGGCTGCGCGACAGCCCACCTCGTCTGTAAGCCCGTCTTTATCAGCGTGCGATCCCTGTGGGAGCAGACGAGCGAGCGAGCGAGCGGGTAAAATGCCGCGGCTGCCGGCGGATTCCTCGCCGGTTCAGAGGTTAAGAGGGATATCAGACGGGGGTTATTGCAGGGCAGGTGGCGGAAAGCTCACTGTCTCGCCCCACTCCCTGCCTCTTTTAACAAGGGGGAACCCTTTGGTGGGTGGTGGGGAGGGGGGTTAGCGCTTTCCTGACAGGACAGACTGGAGCAGAACAGGCTCTTAAAGAGTGAGTCAGGCCTTCCTGTGGAGAGGGGCAGTGAGTGAGGGAGAGGGAGTAAGACACATGCTCTAAAGTCCTGCCTCAGCATTTGTATACGGTGGCACCACTCCTGCATTACACACAATTCAGTCTGTGGGGTGATGATGATGATGATGATGATGATAATGATGATGATGATGATGACGGTGGTTGTGCGGATCACAGATGGCCACCTCAGCTCTGCCGCATATCCTCGCCGGCCATTTAAATACAAAGAAACCGGCATGGCCGCAACACGTAGCTAATTTCCGTTTAATCTCCTAAGTGCTGCGATGGCAGAGGTGGGTCAGTTTCTTAAAGTTACACCGCAGCTTTCCCGCCTCTGACTGGGGCCACAGGAGTGCCACCCAGGGAAGGGGCGAGGTGAGCGCCCGGGAGCCCAGCTCACAGGCAGGGCTCTGCAGGGTCACGACAGCCCGCCCCACGAGGTTAGTTCACCTAGTAGCTATTTCTACCAGAGCTGCTGAAATGTCTTCTCTATCACAACATAAATATGTTGGGGAGGTGCGGATACAATGTAACGCTCATCTGTGGACACTGAGGGTCTGCGGAAATCTCCCAGCACTTTGATTTATATCTATTTATATTAAAAACCAGGCAATGCTGTAAGGGCTGACACATAAATGCGTAGTGCGATTGTATTTCTTTCTCTTTTTTTTCCAAATCCGGACGATGACATTAAATGTCTATGTGTTATAATTTAGAATGAGAGTGGCAAGATATTCCGCATGTATACGAATATGAAGCAGAGCTTTATGACAAAAAAAAGAAAAAGTTTAAATTATTTAAAGCTCACATCATTTTGTCACACGATTCCTCACAGTAGTTGCAGTCGGGCTAATAAATGCACGCTGGAAAGTTTGTGAAATCAGTGGTGTACCTATAAATGATAACTCCCACAACCTCCCTCACAGCAACATGCCGCAAATTGTGCTAAAAATCTGCAGGAAGTGCAAGCCTATGCTGGAGACTGAACTGAAACAAAAGGCCGCATGTTTTATTTATACATCAAACGTGTGGAAGGGAGCTACGGTTTCGCTTTCTACTTGTGGATCAATTCTCTCAATAGAGAATAGAATGCTGTGTGGAGATGGGTAGATTATTGACTCGTCTGCCATTGTGTGGTCTGTCATATTTAAATGTACTGAATATGTGGCCATGATGCATCCAAAGACAACACGTTAATGAAAATGATCCGTACATATAAAGTACATACGCATGCAATACATTGCAGGGCGGGAGGAATTAAATGTCTAGGATAGCTCCCTTCTTTATAATCAACATCAGAGATGTATTGAGAGCATTTTTCAGCATTGGCCGCTGTGGCAGTGTGAGAGCTACAGAGCTGTTTTAATGTCATTCACTCTTTGCTTTAAAAAGAGAAGAAAGGGGAACAGGTTCTTGGTCATAAAAGGGGTAGTTTAACAATTGATTGAGGCTAGTGGTGGAAATGGCAGCTCTAAATCAATTTTATCTTTGAGGTTCTAAAGAGTGTTTTCTAATGAGGTTAATACCATATAATGACCAGATTCTTCCATTTAAGAATGCCCTCCAGGTGTTGAAAAAGACAGATGTCCCTCCGTAATACTAGCACATTGTGACCCGATGTCTGCATGCGTCTGAATGGAAATGTATCCCAGCTGAATATGTTTGGGGGGAAAAAAGCTCTCTTATTCTGTGGTTATGGACAGAGGGGAACAAAACGATGCCTGTTTTGCATGATACTGTAGGCCGGAGGACCATAACACCAGGTTCAGGATATATATATATATACGTATATATATATATATACGTATATATATATATACGTATATATATATATATATATATATATATATATATATATATATATATATATATATATTATATATGTGTGTGTGTGTGTATGTATCCCTGATAAATAATCAGCACATATAATAATAATCAGTTATTGTTGGTTCCCACTGTGTACACACACACACACACACATATACAGTGCCCTCCACACTTATTGGCACCCCTGGTAAAGATAGTTATTAAAAAAATCACCTTTTGAAATACATTTATTCTGAGAAAAAAATTCTTCATCAAGAAATAATTATTGTTAACAAAACCACGTGTGCCACAATTATTGGCACCCCTGTATTTCATACTTTGTACAACCTCCCTTTGCCAATAATACAGCACTGAGTCTTCTTCTGTAACATCTACTAACGTTGGAGAATCTGAGACCATTCTTCTTTACAGAATCTCTCCAGATCATCCAGAGTCCTAGGTCCTCTCTTGTGCACTCTCCTCTTCAGCTCAGCCCACAGGTTTTCAATGAGGTTTAGGTCAGGGGACTGAGATGGCCATGGCAAAAGCTTGATTTTGTGTTCAGTGAACCATTTTTGTGTTGATTTGGACGTATGTTTTGGATCATTGTCCTGCTGGAAGATCCAACGACGACCAAGTTTTAGTTTCCAGGCACAGTTGGTACATGGTTAATAAAATGGCTGTAAGTCATCAAGGGTCTGAGGTATCAAACAAGCCTCACACCATCACTCTGCTGCCAGATATGCAGTAGATATGGATGGATCTCTTTACGGGTTGTTTTTCCTGACACACTTTCCTATTGAACTCTATGGAAAAATAAGTCAGGAGAAGAAACCCTTCAAGTTATCCATCCATATCTATATCTCCTGTATTTCTGGCAGCAGAGTGATGTTTTTAGGCTTGTTTGATACGTCAGACCCTTGATGACTTCGAGCCATTTAGCCAACCATGTATTCCATACTGTTCCAGTGTAATTTACAGCTAAATCTAGTCCCACCCCCCAATTCTCATAGAGATCCATTCAAATGCAGAGACGTTATAGTATCGCTTGTAAGTGTACCATAATAATAATAAGATATCAAGAGTTTTTTGATGTTGTTGGGTCACAGACATCAGGAGGTCATGGCATAAAAAAGGATATGCGACCAAATATTTTAAATGATTACTTTATTTTATATATAAATGCATAGGTGCCAATAATTGTGGCACACGTGGTTTTGTTAAAAATAATTATTTCTTGAGGGATTTTTTTTTTTTCATAATAAATTTACTTCAATTAAAGGTTGGATTTGTCTCATTTTTTCAGTGTGAGATCAAGCTAATTCACCAAACGGTGAATTTTTTATAACCTTTTTTACTCATCTTTACCAGGGGTGCCAATAATAAAAGTCGGGCACTGTACATGGGAGGCAAAGTAAAACCGTTTTTTCACGCACACACACACACACACACACACACACACACACACACACACACACAATCAGGGGAACATATTCCAAAAGGATCAACTGCCAAGGGAAATATAGTATATACTTAAAACTGGGAGTAACAGTAAAACTGAACACGTACACGGGCAACATACTGTACAACTTGGGGCCCTTAAGCTATTATGATGATCTAATTAGGTTTATCATAATACCGTGTCACATCACTATCCAAGTCAGCCTTGTCCCCGATTCCACAATTCAACACATCCCAATTTGAGAATAAGAAGAACTTCTTTAAAAAGAAAAGACAAGTTTTTTTTAAGTTTTCCAAAACCAAAGCCATGATGATAAAATGGAATATGTAAGGATGCACACACATGGTTATTTACATTATTTCACGAGAATCATTAGTTTCTGTGTTATAGTGTCTGCTCTTTCACTGTGGGTTGTAATGGATGGGGCAGGAGCTGGGCTCTCTCTCTCTCTCTCTCTTTCTCTCTCATAATGGGCTGTGGCATGTCCAGGTACTGACCTATAAAAAATAAAAATAAAACCTCTTTAGGAGGCCCATTAATACAGCTGTCAGGCAAACTATATTTATATTTATTTTATATCTGGGTTGTGGTGGTCAAACACAATTTGAATTACCAGCAATGACATGCAATTAATTTTCAGTATGATTATCAGCAGTGCCTCCTCTGCCTCAGTGTACACACAGATACAGTAACATACAGAAGCGTACATACACAGTTTAAATAGCGAAATACAAGCACACATCCACACATTATGTGTAGGGTTTAGGGCACCATGACATTGTTTTTTGCGGGTTTATGTGTATTTATATCCAGCAATTCACAATATATGTAAGTGTACTTGTTTCCATTTTCGGTCGTAATTGCATACTGGTCTGTGCTGCTGACATTTGTCATTGGTGGTGGACATCTTGGGAAATTCTGTGCCATTTCTCCTCATTGACATGCAAGCTGTGACTTTGTCTTCTCATGACCTGATTGGCTGGCTTTTGCAGGGCAGTGTGAAGTGACTGAGTTTGTTGAAATCAAACCACAAATCCTGCTCATGATTCAATGACATAAGTACTTATATGTTTTTTTTTTTTTTTAAGGAAAGAAGTTATATATTTTTTATTACCTTTTTTATTTTTTATTACCTCATTTTGAAATGTTATTGAAAGAGTCCAATGAGTAAGATTACTATAAACCCATTTCGATGGTTTCAGGTTTTGAAGGAGCACTCTTTTTGGAGTCCGTTTTCTTTGATTGATGTGTGAAATAAGTTTCTTTCTTGAGATATAAAGGCCGTCCTTCTGCCTGGCTGAAAGGTGGCCATTGTCAAGGCAGGAACACTTTGTCAGGAAACAATTCCGTTCCCAAGGCTGAGGAACGTGTAAAAAAAGATACTGCCATTGTGTACTTTAGGAACTTTAATTTTACTTGTGAGGTCATTTTAATCCTGATGAATTTTTATTGTAGCTATAGAGTTGAATAGCAAGCCGGTTTAATGCAGAAACCACCCACGGATCAACTAGAAACCTAAACTTAAAGCAAAAAAAGAATACTTTTTTTTTGTTAAAGGACACATTGGGGTGTATTTAAGGATTCACAAAAGAGCTTATCTGAATGGAGACTGGTTTTACACATTGAAGCTTAAAAATTGTGGATGAAAATAGAATTTTTTTTGCGATTTAACAGCAGTTATAGACAAAGAGATCATGGGAGTGAAAACCTGGGTGAAGTGGCCTTTTTTTCTCATGTACTCCTGTGAAGAAATTAGATTCCTTGGATACTATTACAATAACAAAGAAATAGGAGGAGAAAAAATAAAAAGCGCATATCGAGCGTTGCCTAATTAAATTAACAGCATTACAAAGCATGTAAAATGGCAGGTTGGGTATTTGGTGCCATTTCTAGTTTTTCCTTTTTTCATTTGGCAAGCAGGCGCCCCTTCTCCCCCCCCCCCCCCCCACCCAACAATGGGGTCCCACTGGTGATGGAGTAACTTTGTGTGAGAAAGCGTAGTAACCTCATGGATTTACCCAAAGATTTTCCTAATCCCGATTTAAAGAGTGACAGTTTATCCGTTGTTCCGGTATGGTTGTGACCTGCAGCTTCTTTTCGGCTGCAAATTCGAGGCACATTTATGCAAATGAACGAGACACCTACAACCAGTGAAATCTGTGGCAGCTGTAGAATAGAATTCAATTAAGACACCCCTGAGGTGTGGTAATTGATCCACACACATTTTCTCCCTTCTTTTTTTGTTGTTGTTTTATGAAAACAAAATCCTGTTTTTCGGAATTGAAAAGCAGCCGAATGGCTGAATCATCACCAGCTATTTTTAAAATGAATATGTCAAATTGGAGCAGAGTATATCGCCTTTCACTGAAGAGATCGTTTTCATTATTTAAGGCTTTTTTTCCCCACCGTCGTAATGTTGACACTTGTGTCTAAATTGAGCTCTCCTTTTTGTGAGAAATGTGTACGTTACGTCAGTGTAACCAATCCTTTTTTTAATTTTGGCTCCCTACCTCTCTTGTCAACTGCTTTTTCGGAGCGGCAGCAAAAGCGGCTCTATTGAAAAGACACAGATGATCAAAAATGTTTAAGCTCATTCTCTATAGATACTGACAAAAAAGAAAATTGACATGTTGAGAAACATAAATTTAAGTAGGCATTCCTTGGAATGTTATGATTTATTTCTGACGCAGAACGTTGGTACACTACTCTGTTGTGAATGCCAAGGACTGGTTTCCCCATTAAACTAATTGGGGGGGAACTTCTTTCTTCACTGACGTTGCACTTTCTTTATAAAGTCGCCCTCTCAAATTTGGAGGGTTGCAAGTGCTTGACAGTGTATTAATATGGAGGCCGCTTTGTTCTGGGAGGCTACTGATGCAAAGTTTGTCTTTTCATCATATTTTTCTCCCGCCTTTTCCCTGGAATGGTCTACCTGATCTGAAGCGTGCCTGAGTTTCACTTCTCGATTTATCTTAAAGAGAGGAGGGCTGGTGGGGGCCCAGTGAACAAACGAGGCCCATCAACCACCCCCCAACCCCCCTTCTTTCCAGAGCACCTTCATGTGGCTGGTTTTAGGCAGGCTGGGAAGCACCTCACAGCATTTTCCTCAGGTTCATAACATTCAAGGCCCGTTCCAAGTAGTTTTGAACCAATTAAAAAAACAAAACAAAAAAAACTCATTATTTAATTAATACAGTCAGGAAAGAAACAAGGTGGAACTCTTAAGTGAGGACATTATGTTCTGATACATTATACTTTCTTAGTTCACAGAGGCAAAAGGGCACTGAGAGGGAATACTTGCTATTTAATTACTGTCAGCTGAATGAATGTTGTTCGTCCACCCCCTCCCTGATGTAAAAATTCTTATTCACTTAGTATGTAGGTCACATTACAGTGGTGTCTAGTTATTGGACATGGGCTTAGATAACTGTTTGTTGAGTATTAAATGGTTTTGCTGCCTCAGCACACTCTTTAACTGGTATTTTTCACACAGCTGTGCTATTCAAAAGAAGCAGCGCTGCAGCAAAAATCATGTCAACCTCGACTTTCTCCAAATCTGGAGCTTTGTGCTACGTACTGTAAAAGAAGGCACTATCTTCACAATCTGGGTTTTCATATTTAAAACAACAACAGCAGAAAAAGGAACATAGTCACAGCAAAGAAATAAGAACCGCATTATAACATTCAATAAACAACAGTGTGTCGTGCACGCAAAGGAAACCTAATGGCTCAATCAGAAGTCCAGTCAAACAGAAATACCAATCTTATCCGTGTTTGCGTTATGTGACCTTGTAGTACTTAGTTAATGCATAACATTCTCACAACACTCCTGTGTGGTTGTAAGCTTTGCTGTGAGCGACTTATCTCCAACGTCCCTGAAATATTGCGGGAACGTTATGGTTCGATTTGGTAGTGTGTTCCTTGCGACGTTTACCATCTGACGTGTTTCTGGTTTGTACCTAAACAGGGGCTGTTTTTTCTTTCCCTTTCAGAAAATGAGCCCAGATGGTGATTGATTTTTCAAGTGCTGACAGCCCTGCTCGAGAACATGTTCCCACCTTCTTTGTGCCGAGCAAGTCAGGCAAACTAACGTGATGATGCGATCATCGGCTCTATGCTGCCGACGTGGACGATTGATTGACAGGATCCCCCCCCCCCCCCCCTAAACACAAAAAAGTAACATTAACCACAGTTTATTTAACTGCATCTTTTTAAAAACACACAGGGGACACCTTGAGGCCTCTCTTAATTTCTGCCTTCTTGAAATGTTTTGGGAAAGAGCCCACAGACACACACACACACACACACACACACACACACACACACACACACACACACACACACACACACGGCCCAAAATGTGAAGTAGTTTCGGCTGTGAATTTCCCCTCGGTAGCCTCGCTCAGTAGATATTGCAGGGCAAATTTGTAATGGCTCCAATGAGTCAATTCTAAAGCTAAATGATGTCATTGGCTAACTAGCCATTCTCAGGCCATTGCTTCTGTTTGCGTGACTAAATACATACAATTAAAGCCCGGCACTTCTCAATCTCTGTGAACTCATTGTTATCCAGGGTTCAAGTGCACAGATAATGGGCCGGAGGAAAACAGGCGTATCATCGCGGCACAGCACACAGAGAGCTGGTTGGTAAAATAAATCTCTCATTATCTGATGCATTCTTTTCACCGACGAGGACGTCGCCTCTTCGTTTCTTTTGTCCGTGGAAATTTTCTGCAGCCTGCGTCATATTTAACTAAGCGTAATTGTGCAAAGTTGTGACACAGGGCTGAAATCTCTGGCCTGCATATAGGTCGATGAAAGGGGTCTCTTCAATGTATCCCACTGTATGTGAATACAAACGCCATTAGTGTGTGTGTGTGTGTGTGTGTGTGTGGTGGGGGTACTGTACAGTATACAAAAAAACTGATACTTGGAGCATGATGAGAGGAAAGCTTCAGATAACAAAGATTATTTATGAAAGAATCTAGGCCGGCCCAGTTTATGAACCGCACTCTTCCGATTATTTACTATATTAACGCCTGCTTATTATCTAGAAATTATAGATTTGAGTGTTCTCTGGGGACATGTGACATACATTTATCCCCTTGCAGGTTACATGTTTCCATACATGTTCGCTCCATCCTGCAGGAGGATATCATTACTTTGAAGGGATATAAATTCCCCTCAGCTTTCCTCTCTGGCTCCCTAGCGGGGTCGCCTGACTTGACTAAGTCAGCCAGCGGTTGACTCCGTGTCAGCGACATGCCCCCATGCCTAGGTCTCACTGCGTACAAGATGGAGGTGACCCACCCTGAATTTGGATGGGGGGGGGGGGTTTGGTGGGGAGGCAGGTGATTTGGGGGCAGCGGCAGGCGGAACACGCGTTCCCCTCTGCTTGTTCACCGCGGTGTTGGTAAATGGATCTTATTTTGTGGAGCGTCGACACGTGTAAGGAGCCCATGGCTCATTAAGCGACCGAGATGTGACTGCGGATAAGGTGATGGATGGCGACCAGGGACCCGGCTCGGTCCCTCCGCCCAGCCCAGCCGCTCCTGCTCCCGGTCGGGAGAGCAGCAGGCCGGGCCTGGTTCTCATCGTGGGTGGCGGGGCCTGACGTAAATCGAGGTAGGGGCTTGATGTTTATACCAGCCCAGACCTTGTGCTGTCACCCTCACATGTAATTCTCTGGTTCGGCCCCACAAATTTCAGGAAGCTGTAATATCCCTCGTTCAGAGGTTTTTGGTGAGTTGCTGTAGCCCACCCTGCCCCGCCCTCTGCTCAGTCACCAGCACGTCAGTCACCACCAATCACCCACCAACACTGAAACAGCCACTCACACCCAAACTACCAGGCACATGTCAACATCCAAACCACCAATCACTAACAATCACCCAAACTAATACTCACAAATCACCATCGAATCACCCAACAGCACTGAAAACATCCAAACCACCAATCACTAACAATCACCCAAACTACTACTCACAAATCACCATACACTCCACGAATCACCCAACAACACTGAAACAGCCACTCACATCCAAACTACCAGGCACATGTCAACATCCAAACCACCAATCACTAACAATCACCCAAACTACAACTCACAAATCACCATACACTCTCCACGAATCACCCAACAACACTGAAACAGCCACTCACACCCAAACTACCAGGCACATGTCAACATCCAAACCACCAATCACTAACAATCACCCAAAATACTACTTACAAATCACCATACACTCTCCACAAATCACCCAACAACACTGAAACAGCCACTCACACCCAAACTACCAGGCACATGTCAACATCCAAACCACCAATCACTAACAATCACGCAAACTACTACTCACAAATCACCATACACTCTCCACGAATCACCCAACAACACTGAAACAGCCACTCACACCCAAACTACCAGGCACATGTCAACATCCAAACCACCAATCACTAACAATCACCCAAACTACTACTTACAAATCACCATACACTCTCCACCAATCATTCCATACACTCTCCACCAATCATTTCTGTCCATCCAAAACCTTACTCTTCAGAAGTTTGCCCCACCAATGGTTGACTCAACCAAACTCTACCTACCTTCACTCAAAGCACCCTGTCAAGAGTGACTTCCAAGTGCAGTCGTCAAGTTTACATTCCACTCACTCATGTGAAACTGGGCTTGTCAGGTCAAACATCTAATTGGTTGCAGCTTTCACTCTAACCCTGGTGTTATTTTCCACCCATGGGTTGTAAAGGAATCAGACCAAGGACAGCAAAGGGAATTTAGGCTAGTTCACTAAGTTCACGAAGGCCTTGTCCTGTCGTGTGACTGTCGCAGGTGACAGGTGACAATGGAAATTCCCAGTTATGTCTGGAAGCTGATCTTCAGATTGTGCACCCTTGCCAAAGAGTGCCACCAAAGGGTTGTTCCCCAGCAATCTGTTCCATCAAGGCATCTGGTGTTTTTTCTTCTATTCTCTATTTTTTTTTAAATTCTCTTCTGTGTGTCATGACAAACATGCTTGATTGGATTTTCAGCAGTTGATGAGACACCACCAGTTTTAGAACATAGACATTTCTAAAGAGTCGTTTAAATTGCCAGTCACCGTAGCCCGGATTCCATCTGTGAAATCTCGGCTAATACTCCTTTAGATATTAACCCTAACAGGCCTCACAACCATGGGGTGGATTTCCAGGGAAGCATGTGACATATTGCGGATCGCGCGTCTTTGCGCGCTACTCCCACGATTCATTGTTCACTCTGCATGTCTCTTCTATCAATTCTAGGCCAAGCTTCTGGGTGTGATGTTTTAGAGAGGAGTTCTGTTTTAATGAGCATGTGGAACCAGAAAACTACTGGTCCTGGGGAAGTAGGTTGAGCTGTAATGTTGAACCCGAGGGCGGTAGCATAGAGTATTAGGTGGGGAACTGTCATTGTTTTCTTGACTTTAAACAAAAGCCAGATTTGTAAATTCAAGAGTCTGTAAAATGCGAAATTGAAAACTATTCATCACCTAGGATAAGCACTTTTGGAAAGAAAAGCAAGCTTTAAAATAATATATTTTTTTACAGGGTAAGTATTGAATGCAGATCTGTTAGGGTGATGTTTTGTTGAGTTTAGGGTCATTGGTTGGAAGTTCTGTATTCAATTCCACAATTAATTTATGGATATCCATAGTAGCTCCTCTCCTGACCCATTTATCCTCTTACTGCAGGAGACCAGTATAGTAAATGTTTTGATGGTATGAGTAGAGTAGTTTGGTGCATTGTATTTGCTAAAAAATAAAACATATTGGTGAGACAGGTTAACAGGACAACAGATTACATGAACAGGCCATTAACCTGGGTGTAGGATGAACCTACATTTCTAATGGAACTACATTGTTGGTATAGATAATAATATGCTTACTAATATGTACACCACAGCATATGTTACAGTTCTCTGCAATTTGAGACTAAAAATAACCTGTTCATCGGAATTCTGTCAAAAAAAAAATTTCCAGGTCGACTTGGTAAACCACAGGGTACCTAAATTCTTAGTAACTAATTTAGGAAAACTGCTATTTGCTAAACCATATTCATTGTATCTGTGTGTGTGTGTGAGTTTATTGAGATGCACGGAGGTGGCCCAACTCAAAGTATAACTTGAAAAGGGCTTTGTCTACTCACTCATTTGAAGGGTATCCGACAAGTGTATCCGAGTAGTAATTCAGGTCCCAGGCTCTGACCCTCTCGATAGAAAGTAAAACCAGTCCGTTCACTCTCTACTGTCCTATACTGCTCCTAACATAGTTCTTGATTAACTTAATTTAGAAAATGAGTGCCCCGCTGTTGCGACTGTGACAGGCAGTGTCATAAACAACAGCAGTGCAGTACACACCTCACCGAAGGTAGACATTTTTGAATGGTGTTCCACAATAAGCATTTTCGCAAGTTGGGAGACTGACAGCAGTTGAGCAGGGAAGGTTATTGATAAAGGCTATTGTTACTGTAGAGGCCCGACAGACGTTTTGCTAAAGTTGGGTCGCGGGTTGGCGACTGCTTTTAAAAAAGCCATCCAACTTTGGCAACTTAGCTACCTTTTTTTGCTGGTCAGTTTTTTCTTTTCTCTTCTGCGATCCACTTTTATGTTTAAGGCATTTTGATTAGCTCTGTTGTAGCTAAGACTCTTTTTTGCTAGCTTTCTCACTAGCTTGCTAGCTGACATTTCAAATTTCACACAAATTTTTTTTTGTATGTTATTTTGCCGCCAAAACTAGCTAACAGTTGCATCATTTGGCATCATCACAGAATACAAAAGATAGACACTTGATATTGTACAACAACATAGACCCACAGAGGCATATTTCCCAGAAATATTGCATATCAGAAAATAAGATATGACTACTGGCAAAGAAAATACTAGATTTAATTAATAGTGTTTGCAACACATTCTCTACATACATTTGACATGTTCAGAGCCTATTATAAATACAAATAATAAATAAAAAAGTGAGTAACCATGAAGTAGATATGTTTGTTGAACCAAGTGTATATAAAACACATATTTGAATATGAAGTGATATATGAACATGTTGCGCACCATGTTCACATTTGGTTGTGAGTGAGCGCCTGTAGAAATAACTAGTTTTCCTTTAACATTTCTGTATTTTGGGGGAAACAGATTGGGGGATACAAAAAATCTATATGCCTATGTCTTCAGTCATTGAACAGATACATTTCAAAATGTGAATATGAATAGACTTGTGTGTGAATGTACACGCATTGTATTTATTTATTTTAACCCTATGCTATGCATACAATGTTGATTCCATAAGGCTAGTCACATGTTCTGCAATACGCTGTTGTCTCAGTTGTCATTAACCATTATTCTTCTTCATAAAAAAAAAACTCTAAATCTCAAAACCAATGATTCTTTGGACTGAGTGTCTGACCAATTAGGCATTAATAGGCAGTACTTGATGGTTGCAGACATGAAGCAAAAAATGTCATGTCAACTAACTTGTTGACCTTTGGACTGTGTGAGCTTGTTTCCTCTTCCGCATGGTTTGTTTGGCCCCACCTAATATATATATGTATATTTTTTTTTAAACAAATGCTTTGTTTACCTTTCTTTGAATGAATGTTGGAAACCTCATTGGTAAAAACAAATGCCCATAGCTGTGTCTACAAATGGCCTCTAGGATTTAGGTTTTAAATTTTCACCTCCCAAAAGGTTGTGTCAAAAGCGCAGAGATGGTCAGGACGTGCATTTCCGGGGTTTAAAGTTTGTATGGGAAAATGAGAAAATTAACATATATTGCCTGTCTACAACTGTGGAATGAGCAGCTAAACTACTAGGATTATATTAAAGAAAAACAATAACAAAAAAATGTTTTTGACTTTTAATACCTGTCATCACCCTATAATATTACAGTATAGTTTATTTTTATTTTTATCCTTTAATATAGTAAAAGGTGATATTGAAATCAAGGACAATTCAAATTCTGTACTGTGGAAATTTAGAGCAGAAATAATTTTTTGTTGTAATTTTCCATAAACTTGTTATGTTAAGGGTCTGGTATTTGAAACCGTATACAGTAGCTAAGCCATTTTCACAGGCCTTTCCTCTCTCATCTCATTTTAATCTGCTGAATATGCCTCCGCGTGACTCATTTTTTCCAGAACAATTGAAATTGCCTTGTTTATACCGGTTTTGTTTTCCTATCCAAGCTCGTGATTGTGTCCACGGCCCATCTGAAGCACTGAACTCCACTCTTCACTTTGAGCAAGGGTTATAAATTACTGGAATTTAATGAACTTAGCAATGCAGTACAAATTAATTTTAGCACGTGACTACTACGAAAAAAAACTCACTGCAGAGCTTAAGAGGAATAAGAAATACTGGATGACAGTTTGCATTCCAAATTCCGTTTTGCTTGATTCGAAAAATGACCTCATCTCTGAAGGCATATTTAGCGCATGGGGGGGGGGGAGGGGGGGTTATTTATTTATTTTATGCGCGCTATCACATCAATGGTGCAGATTGTGTTTCAGTGCCATTTTGTAAAGTCGCTCTATACTTTCCTCATCTCCAGCAATCGTTTGAGCGATTTATTTAAACAAAATGGGGTTGTCAGTGGGCTGCGGCCCTTCTTCAGGCCACGCGCGGCGCATTCAGTATTAATGTCAGGGGTTGTTTTCAGGTCTTCTCTTTATTGCCTTTTGGACAGGAGGCCTGTGATTGGCTTTGTTCAATCTTTCTGGCAGTCGACACATTCTGACATCTGTTCCCTTCTAACCATTTTAACTAATCTCGATTAGGGGGTCTACTCAGCTGTGACACTAGTAGATTTTAACACAGGGCTCAGGCTGCAATGGTAAGAAGCAAAAAGCCCAAAAAAAAGGGAATGTGACAATACTGTTGCAACACTTCCATCTCAGGGCTCGACGAATAGAAAGATCAATTTATATATTATTAGGCATCTTTAACAAGGCAACGCTTGCATGGCTGAGCGACAAAAATGGCTGATTTGCTTATGCATTCAGTGCTGATTGTGCCAGCGTTACAAATCTTGTTGCATTGCTAATTTATATTGTGAGAGCCTGAAACGTTGGCACAGGATACGGTATATATATCAGACATGAGGAATCTGAAGCGAGAGTGATACCAAGTGAAATGGATATATAAAGACTCTCGTTCAGCTATTCCTTTTACGTGAAAAGTATAGTTTGAATGTTCATGCTATTTTAAAAAAAATAAAAAATAAAAAAATAAAAAACACATTTTGGGGAAAGGGGTCGATGTTCAGGAAGCCGTTTCAAATTATATTCTATTGAAACTAGGTGAATGAAAATGACGCGTCCAGATTTCTTTCTCATCTAGATTTCTGAAACTTCACATGAATCTATGACTATGATTTTATTGTCTCTTTCTAGCCATGCAAACAGGTGCTGGCCATATTTGAATACCTAAGTGAGAGCATTAGAGAGCCTTTATTAGTTACGGGGCAGTTTGCTAGATTGCCACGCCCTGTTACTTCTCATGTTCTTTCTTGACCGTAATGAACATCTCCCTTTGTAACCCCAACAGCCCCCCCCCCCCCCCCCCCGTGCTCACCGGACCACCGGTCTCAAGTAGCGTGCTGTAAGGAAAAGGGAGTTTATGAGCCACAGCAGGAGTTGTAAGAGGAGGGAGAGCTCGGCGATGAAAGAGCCAGGTTTAGCGCTCACACACTGGAGCTGGTAATCTGTAAAATAGAGATTGGAGATTAACATCAGGCGGATTGCTTTTCTTTAAAATATGCCAAGTGGGAAGACTTACGATTGTTAGAAGGTTGGAGGTGAGCGAACAAAGAAATGTCGGATTATTCGGTACAGTGGGGCGAACAACACAAAAAGGTGTATTTGAGTTATATAACCACCACGGGGGGGGGAAACAAATAACTCATTACATTTATTGATGAAAATGTATTTAATCACACATGATAGAATGGATGCTCATACAGAAAATGTGTATCTGGCCAAAGGGAGACCTGCTCAGCCAGCCATGGGCCGGTAGTGAATTTACATAACTGACAGGATGACACCACATATCTATCTATATATGTGGACACTGCATATAGTCTGGCGTAATCACCCCTTGCGATCCTGACATACATCGAATGCAGACCGCAAAGGGAAACATGTTGTAATGTTTCCTTTCTGAAAAACGACAGTAATATCATACGCCAAAGTAGACCCAACTATTTTAGAGCGGAGCTTAGCGGGGCCATTTGGTCATTATTGCAGATTCAATCTGAACTCTGCCGAAGTTTCCAATATTCTAATGGATCGTACCCCCAGATGACTACGTTGGAAGTGTTGCAGAAGAGAGCTGGAGTAATCTACAGAGCCACGGCGCGCGCCTCTCCAATCTCTTAAAGAAGAAGTAGAGCAAAGACAAAAACAGTGGGCCAGTTTGAAAAAAGACGTCAGCAATGAAGGATACCCCTACCGTGACAAAGCCCAGTTCGCTACATAAATCATATTACGCCGTTTCACCGTATTGTGCCGGGGACACTGCGTCTCTGTTCTCTTTCGAGAACTTTAAAAAAAATAACTCTCTGCCACTTGAATGCCGCACTTCAGAATCAGAATTAGAGGAGCAAAGGGGCAATCATAGAAGAGATGCATTATTAATCAAAGGTATACATTTTAAAAAAATCTACCAAGCATGTTAAACATTGCTTTTCTCAATTATTGAAATTCAACACTTGCAGGAAAAAGACATTACTTCAGAAGAGAAGGCCAATATGTAAAACAAAAAAATATATATATATAAATTGTGACGACTAATAACTTTCAACAATGTCAGAAGACGCCTTTTCATTTGCAGGAGGTCTACTGTACAGTACATCACACCACAGCCAGGGTATTCCCAGTGCATTCTCAAGCTTGGGACAAGAGGTTTGAATGAGGGCGAAGCTGAAATAAAGACCAAACAAATAATAATAGTTCAACAAAAAAGTTGGGACTGATTATTTTTTTTCCCTTTGCTGATTGCTATCTATGGGGGTAGGATGAACACCGATCTTGGAGGAGGACAGTTTTGTTCTGTTCTACTGAGCAATTCTGCTTTAAAACAACAAATTATTCCGCAGACCATTTGATGCGATAATCAGCCAGGCTAAAAAGTGATTACAATATATCAGCACACCTCTTTTCAGCTATGCAGCTGCTCGGAAAATATGAGTCTCCCTAAATAATATCAGACGAGCCGGGCTTTTGCGTGCGAGTGGTGTGCTCATTTATTTATTTATTTTATTTCCTTCTTTCCATTGTGGGCTTTATGGAATGTCTTTTTTAGACATATGTGCATCCATGCCTCCAAATGTTGCACGTTAGTCATTTAGTTATTAAGGCTTTGGTGGGGAAAAGAAAACGGGATACAAATCAACTCTTTATTTATCAGGCAACTGCTTTATTTTATTTTTGTTTTTTTCCCAAAAAGGATTGTGTCCTTGACAGTAGTTCGCTACATGTCTTTCGGATAACGCAGGCCATTCTGGTTCCTCCCAATCTATTTCACTGTTTCAATATATGGAAGTTTTGATTTAGTTTCTCCCTAAAAGCATTCCTACAGACTCTGGGTTAGTTGTTGACTGGGAGCGAGAGCCATTGATTGAAACCTTTATTATTACACAGGAAGGAAGGAACTGACTGACAGTCTCTTTCACAGATGTGCCCTGCTTACAGTCAACATATACAATCATTACAGTAGCAAAGGTACCATTGGCGACTGGACCATTGTGTTGAGGACACTCCAGCCGGCAGTGGCCTCATAGCTCTCTGAAATGATCATGAAGGCTGGTACCCTTACACCAAATGACATGGATAATGCAAGATATACACTCTTGCTTTTCCAAGTTAATATTATAAAGGTCCAGTTCTAAGAAAGAGGAGGAGAAAAAACGAGGGAAAAATGAGATTACTATTGGTAAGATAAATCCATTCCTGGCTGGCCCAGTTTAAATTACATTGTGTTCTCTTTCTCCATTTGCATTTTGCACATAAAGCTTTTTCCCCACTAGTTTTAAGTTATATTATTAGCGTATGAGCAGATCTCAAGAGGGTTTCTTTTTTCAATGAAATTCTTGACTCCCAGTGTATTAGCCTGTATAATTGCTGAATGAGGTAAGGCCATTCTGTACACTTAAATGTGTTTCAGAATATGTCTTTTGCAACTCTCAACAAGGTTGCGGTGATCAGGGAAGACCAGTGGTGTGGAAGCAGAGCAGATGAAGCAATGATTGGATAAAACTGCACACATTTCAGCTTTATCAATAAATATGAATCTATAAAATGGCAAAGATCTTAGCAACTGTGCAGACAAAGGGCTATCGCCAGTTATCCAAGATACAGTACATCACAAATGCTGTCAAGGCCAAGTGTTGAAACTGTCCATTGCGCCTTTCCGATGATAATTGGCAAAAATGGTCAGTGGCCAAACTTTTTAAAGTGGTTGAGCTTGCAAATCATTGATGGCAGAATGTGACAAGGCTCTCGGAACAGAATGTCTCTCAGCCTTTTAAAAGAAAAGAGCGCACACATATATTTATCCAAGATTTTTGTATGACTCAAATGGATTTATGCCTCATTTTTAGAGAAGATGGTGAAAACAAAGTCAAGGAAATTTTAAAATGAACCAATCTTGGTGTTAAAATAACACTTTCCAGCACCTCAACTAGAGTTTGTTTACAAGCTGTTTTGTTTAACATTTTATGATTATAGTTATGTTTTGGCCCAAAAGAAGAAAAAAAAACTTTATAGATTCTTAATTTTTTGTATTGTTTAAGATCTTTTTTTGGGGCTTCTAATTAGTGAGAAGTACGTTTATAGTACTTTCCATAAAAATAAAAAAAATGTGTGTATTAGTGTGTATGTTTCATAGAGGCCACTCATGCAGTTGCGCTTTACTGCTTTTTACCATTATTATTTGTCCTGAATCACGGGGTCTTGGTTTCAAATAACAGCGCAAGGACACTACAGTACTATATGTGACATTGCCTGGGGTACCCCAATAAAAGGAGTTGGCTGAGTGTTTCTGTACCTCTGTAGCTCTATATTTTCAGGACAACAAAAGATACCATTTGATAAACCCCCTCCATAAATGATGAAAAGTTAATGAAGAGGTAACCTAATGATGTAATGAATATTGTTGTGCAAGGTCAAGTGGAACTGTTGGGGGGGGGGGGGCTATATAAAGAGATGGAGCAGATATTTGTGTGTGTGTGTGTGCGTGTGTGCGTGTGTGTGTGTGTGTGTGTGTGTGTGTGTGTTCAGATTTGATGCTGAATGTTGGGGGCCCCATGGGGTGGGACTGGGTCTGGTGTTGAACAAGTGATTAAAAATTGAGAGGGTTTGAATGACACCAGTGAGAGTGCACTGGAGCCAGGTTCAATCGATAGCGCTCTAGTGCGTGGGCTCGGTGTCAGAGCGCTGCTAGTGCAGCACGCAACCCGCAGCTCTCCGGAGGAGGCCGTCTTGGAAACGGCGTCCTAGGTGGACCCACTCAAAAAAGCCACAGTGGCACCTTCCTCTCGCCATCTACAGGGACACCGAGCGTGGCTTTCTGTGCTCATAGTTTTACTTCCTGGCTGTGTATTCACAAAGCCAGTAAGAGTATACATTCATTGCATTGTACAGTTGCACTGTGGGAAACGAATGCCTTTTCAGTGGGTGACTTGGGATGGCTGCTTGCAGCACACAAGACGTTGTTGACAGTAAAAATGCTGACAGCGGCAACAGTGAAGTAAATGAAAAGGTGCGACAGGCAGGAGTAGGAACGTCAGCTCGATGGACGGCTTTGCGGGTTGTGCGGATCGAAGCATCGGCGATATGAATCCATGCAGCGGTTCCTGTTTCAGTGCGAGCGACTCCGGTGGTATAGTGCTTACTCAGCACCAGCCAGGTGTTCCCTTCGATCTGTTTTCCCCGGTCAAATTAAAACGGCACCGTTCCTGATGCATGCTTCGCCTCTATCCGTTTACGTCGTCAAGGAGACTGTCCACAAACACGCCTGCAGGCCGCCACACAGGGCCAGGATACGATGCCTTTCGGGGGACTGGTTGGTCCTGACTATTGGGTCGTCTTGTACATTAACGTAGGGCAGAAGCGAAGGCTACATAGGGGTGGGTCTTGGACAGAAGCAAAGGCTACATAGGGGTGGGTTTTAGACAGAAGCAAAGGCTACATAGGGGTGGGTCTTGGACAGAAGCAAAGGCTACATAGGGGTGGGTCTTGGAAAGAAGCAAAGGCTACATAGGGGTGGGTCTTGGACAGAAGCAAAGGCTACATAGGGGTGGGTCTTGGACAGAAGCAAAGGCTACATAGGGGTGGGTCTTGGAAAGAAGCAAAGGCTACATAGGGGTGGGTCTTGGACAGAAGCAAAGGCTACATAGGGGTGGGTTTTAGACAGAAGAAAAGGCTACATAGGGGTAGGTCTTGGACAGAAGTGAAGGCTACATAGGGGTGGGTCTTGGAAAGAAGCAAAGGCGACATAGGGGTGGGTCTTGGACAAAGGTGAAGGCTACATATGGGGTGGGACTTGGACAGAAGCAAAGGCTACATAGGGGTGGGACTTGGACAGAAGCAAATGCTACATAGGGGTAGGACTTGGACAGAAGCAAATGCTACATAGGGGTGGGTCTTGGAAAGAAGAAAATGCTACATAGGGGTGGGACTTGGACAGAAGCAAAGGCTACATAGGGGTGGGACTTGGACAGGAGTGAAGGCTACATAGGGGTTGGACCAAAGGAGAGGGACATGAAGGAATTGCACGGGGTTTAGAATGGCAGATGGGAGAGAGGGATGTGATGTCAGGGCAAGGATGGGGCCTCATGGGAAAAACTGCCCCAGAGCTTGTGGGAACTTGGGTCTGGGTGGTCAGAGACACAGCACTACTCTGTGAAGCAAAAGATAAGTTAAGAGACGAGACAGAGGGGAGGAGGAAGTAGGTATAATATGTTGTTGCTGCAAGGCAGGAACTCCATGTTTGTGACACAACTCACTGTAGCGTTACAGCTCAAAATACGTGGCTTGAAAGAAGAGAGTACACCTCTGTGGCCAAATAAAATTTTAGTTTTACAGAGAAATTGTTTTTTTATATATATTCTTACTCGTATTCTTATTAATTCTCCAGCTGTTGAATGGTTGCGGTGTACCTGTCCATATCGGTCACAGAGGAGGACACTCTTTCACTGTCCCTGACTCCATCACTGTCCCTGACTCCATCACTGTCCCTGACTCCATCACTGTCCCTGACTCCATCCCTCCCTTTAGCATGCCATGGTTCAGTGCACTGGTACAGCACTGGACTAAAGTTGAGGAAAGCTGTTCAAAATAAGGAAGCTTTTTTGTGTTTTGTTTCTTCTTAAAATAGCATTTTTGTTTTAACACTGAAGACAATGGTGATGGTATTTATGGCATAAACAGTCAGGACCCTGCCGAGTGTTTCAGGTGAGGAAATCGTTTGCTAAGGTAGCGGCATAGCTGCAATGTCCACTGTACTACGGTTGTGGCCTACAGAGGGGGATGCAATGGAAAGAGCAGGAGGGTGTGAAGGTACAGAAACGTGAGAGGGGGGATATTTTTTAAGTGAAATCATTTCCTTTTCTTAATCAAAAGATGACAGGCCTGGGCTTTGGAGCTCCCATCTGCACAACACCAAATTGTGCTCTCTTGTTAGCAGTGCAGAGAAACGGAATGATACTATTTTTCAGCCTTATCGGCTGAAATAGGTTTTCTCCGGTCTGAACGGGTGTACTCGTGGACTCAGGAAAGGGTGTCAGAAACCTCTCTCAACAGGGCGGTGAAAAGAACTCATGCCAAGTGCATATTGCATGCGGATGGATATTTATGTAAAGCAAAGGCTAACATCACTGCTATAAAAGAGACATTGCTCAAATAGCATGTATGGATCATTTGGTAATTTAAGAACCTGATTCATACACCACATAACGCACCTTGGCATAAGAGTAATCATTTAAAGGGATTTTACAACAGACCAGTAAAGAAGAGGTTAATCCAAGTGATCTTTGCATGTTTTATAACAAAAAAAATAGGATTTGGGAATGGAAATAGTCATGTTATGGTTTTGACTTCCTTATGAAAGGTAAAATGATATATTTTCCCCCAAAATTATTATTCATCTCCCCCCCACACACCGATGAAGGAAAATAAACTCAAACCCAGAGCATTTTTTGGGAGTGAATATTTGATACAATTGAAGATAGAGATTGCATAGATTTAGGATTGGAGAAATCTGACAGAATGTCTTAAATATGTTACTAACTATTATCGCTGATAAAATTTTCTACAGTCAATTGACGTTCCTCTGTTGGAGATTGTGCCAATGAGAATCTTTCTTATCTCAGTTCCTTTCTCAGATATTACAAATAGAATATTACCCCACTGGGAAAATCCTGTGACACTTGTGCTCCAGAATGTATGCCAGGTGTGGGCCAGAACAGGATTTTCTCCTTTTTAACAAATGCTCCCTCCATGTGACAGTGGTATGCCCTCTCTCCGTTCCAAGTCAAGCCTGTGACTGGAACCTTGTAAGAGTCACATGGTACGCCATCCAATCACAACTCGCATAGCGCTCTCCATCCACATTGTAGATGACCTTTAGCCTGATCAGTACCCAGACACTGTGAAGCTAGCGCTTGAGCTCCCTCGACAGCTACGCGTACACTCTTGCACGTTGTGACTGACAGATTCCAATAGACCTTTGCGCTACTTTTCTGTGAGGGTCACCTAATGGTCCTCTGTTTAACGGGACAGTAAAACGCTAATGCAGTTTATAAAGCATCCAAGTTTACAGGCTGCTGCGGCAGCAGCTTCGCGGGCAGAGCGTTGAGATGTAAACATTTTGTCTTCATCTCACTTAACTTGTTTTAGACTCTGTAACACGTCGCCCAAAACCAAAATGGGCGGAGCAAAAGCGGGGGGGCACTCGCGTCGAAATGAAACGGATCGACTCGGTCTAGCACAAAATGTTTAGTCCCCATGTTATAAATCATACATAAGAAAGCTGCAGTTTTTATTTTCTAACGCAGGGTTAGTACTGGATTCTGTAAACATGTTTTTAGCAGATCTGCGGGGGGGGAGGGGGGGCACGGAGAGTCGGGGTGGGGGGTTGGATTCATCCAAAATGTGCTGTAATCAAAAACAATAACTGCTCGCAGTGTAAACTTTTCAGAATGTCCTAAAGAGGTATGAAATAATAATCTGTGTGTGGGCCGTCAATGCTGAGAATGCTAACATTTCACAATAAAGTTGTTTAAATAAAGACCTCGGCTTAGACGGCTGAAAGATAGGACATGCTGTGTTAATTACGCGCACTCGTATAAATAAACCTCCGCTATAAGATATTGCTTTCTATACAGCAGGATTGAACCTATAAAATGGCAGCGAGGTGTGCACCTCAGATGTTGGGAGAAGATGTTTTGTTTGAAGAAAAAACAAAATGGGCCAGGGGAAAAAGACTATACCATCAACAAAGGGCTCAGTGTTTACTCTGAATTTAAAGACTTTCAAAACTCTCGCTATTGTGCTGCATTGCAGACAGAAAATAGCTTAGTTAAGCACCCGATTTATTATTCTTATAGTGTGTGAAAAGTAATACGTTCAAAAGTGCAGTAAATCATAGTGGTAGAAGTTGAGACGGTTTCTTATATGTAGAGTAATGGTGATACGTTACATCAGAGAAATCAGAGAGGGTGGGGTTGGGGGGGGGGGCTAGATTATTTTTCCTAGAGCACAGATCCACGTTTTTTAGTACTGGGTGGCCCATTTAATTTTGCCCTGTTAACATAAGAATAGGGGTTAGCTGGTTTAAATTATTCCGTGCCTCTTCTGGTGCATAGCAGGGGCTGTTGTTATCCACTTATAACATCAGTGGCTCTCTCTCCCTCCCCAGCCTTCCTCCTGCACTGAGGAATGCGGACAGCAGCCCATCCAGCTCCATTACCCAAGTTATTAAACACCCAGAGACCCGGTAGAACTCCATCGGCCGCCTGCGTGTGGGCAACGCTCGCGAGCGAGAGAAGGAAAAAAAAAAAAAAAGGGCCTCTCATTCCTCCCAGAGCCCCCAAAAACACGCTCGCTGAATACAGGAACGCCATCGAAAGTTAATCACATTACACCCACAGCTCTAACCTTTGTTTCTGATTAACATTAACTTACCTTAAAATTGACTCGCGTAGGATGCATGAAATAACTGTGTTTGGCAATTTTAAGGTCACGGGAGGAATTCGGTTATGAATACATGTTTAGATACATTTTTAGTTTTTTTTCTTGGAATGAAGAGTATTGCTGGATAAAGTGTGCTTAAAGACATCTGGATGGGATGAAAGGCCATTTGTCTAAACAAAAAAAAATAGAGAAATCCCACAAGCCCTCACAGCATGCAGCGGGTTTACTATGTGTACAATGTTTGCGAACGTGGTATATTAAGGATGATCTAATTGCTGTAGCACAAAGAGTTTCCAAAGACCTCCTTCCAAAATGAAATTATTTTCTCGCAGTTTCTTTATTTTTCTTGCAAACCTTAATACCATCAGAAACATCGTGCGACTCTTCAGACAGAATGGATGCATCTGTATAACGTATAGGTATTTCCTGTACGGGGATAAAATATAAACCCAAGCAAGGATATTCACTCACTACGAATATAGGATATTTGTCTTGTCGTTTATAAGATTACTTGATTTGATATGAAAAATGATAAAACCGTAACCAGTATATAATTAAATTCTCCATTGAATTTTGATTTTACTTTTATCCTCAGGATGATTGCAAACATCCTGATAAAACACAGAGTGGTATTTGATGTTAGAAACGAATCACTATTGTTTAGTCATAGCTGCTACTAGAGAAACACAAAAGCTTAGTATATGTGATAAAAAGCGAATAATAATCATTCATTCCCTGTTTTTTATCCAACGCCACATACCTATAAAAAAAGTTTTATATTTTTGATTTACATTCAAAATGGTGTCAAAATTTTGCAATTTTTTTTCTCCCCCCCTCTATTTTCGTATACTGTGGTGTGTCTTCATACGAGTGCAAACGAGAGGATGGCAAACACAGTGCGCTCTGGGTAAATATGTAAATAATAAATCATCTAAATGTAAAACACTGCAAGTTTCATTCTTGTATGTTAATTAGTGTTTGTAATCAATTGTCGATGTTACAGTGTGAGAAACGGATGAAGGATGGTTCTAAGAAGAGGGAGGGAGGGAGGGAGAGAGAAAGAGAGGGAGGCAGGAAGGGAGAAAGAGAGCTAGAGAGAGACACCTATAGATTTATCTGCTCCTTAATTCTATTTAAACAAATAGTCTTCAAGCTTGCGAATGCTGTGTAGGGACATGCCTAGAATAATAAGCATCATGGAATCTAATCAGATTTATAAGAGGAATTGATTGTTGTGTGGCAGGAGAAGAAGGAAAGGGGTTGACAATAAGCTGAAATTTAAGTGTTAATTTTTATGCTAATCCGCTGGCATCTCCATGTGATGCAATTTGGTTTCTGCGCAGCAAATATAAAATTGTCCTGCTCGCAGAGAAAATGTCAGCTTGCCAGAGCCTGAAAGCTTGTAATTTATTAGGTATGTTTCTATTAGTATGTGTCACAGTTGTTAGCGAGCTGTGCACACACAATGGTCCTCCATGGCTCTGCCGCCTCTGTCAGACCTAAAATGTTTCAGCTCAGTGGCTAGAACACGGGGGCATTAATACATTATCATATATCGGGTGGTCCTTGCCCTCTGGACAAAAGGCTATTTAATACAATTTAATGACATTCCCCAGAAGAAGAAGGGGGAAATAAAAGCACCCAGATTGAAATAGCATCTGTGTGTCTCATGATTCACTCATGCAAACATTTCGGCGTTTAAGACGTATGCCATTTCTACCACACAGAGGGGCAAGGGAGAAAAAGGGAATGAAACGGAAAGAAAAAGGAGGAGGAGAAAGAAAGGAATAAATATAGTTGTTTTTTTTGTTTTTTTTAAACGCTCTACACAATGCAGCATTCTCCAGACGCTATTAAGTGATCGATTTACACAGCCACATGATGATGTCATCGATAATGAGGCAAATGCGGATGATGACAGGAGTGACGGTGACGGCGACCTCTTTCGGGCTTCTTCCGAGCCCTGACAACACCCCTGTCAAGTGCCACTCTCGCGCCAGACACTTCCTCTCCTCTCTCCCTCTTTCTGTCTTATTCTCTCTCTCTCTCTCTCTCTCTCTCTCTCTCTCTCTCTCTCTCTCTCTTTTTCGCTCTCGCTCCCTCTCTATTTCTCTCTGGCTCTTAGTTTTTTTTTGTTTGTGTTGTTGTGTATGTCTGTATCTGGAAGCACAACTACTGTGCACCAGTGTACTAACAGAGTTAAAGGTTTGGATGCAATTCACATATAGGTCAATTAAATGCACCAACATCTGCTCTTCCCTAACCATTTGCATATAGTATTCATATGTTAATGATGTCCCTTGTTTTTGTGTTTTTTTTTTTTTCCCATTTCCTCCCCTCCTCCCAAACTCGCTGTAAAAAAGAAAGACACAAAATTGCGCATTCATAGTACTAGTTGTGGTTACTAGGGCCTGAACCCATCCTACTGTATGTTAATTTCTTGTATCTAGTATCTAGAAATGGCACCTATGGCTGTTCTCTCAGAATCGAAAACTGTGGGTTACCTTCGAGTTGCCATGTAGCATATATCTATGTTTGGAGTTTTAGTTGCATTTTCCATTAGCATTTTCTGGGTTAATAGACATATGCAAGTGAATTATATGCAAAGTAGCTGCTTGGACATATTGGCACATACATGGTGCATGGCCTTTGAAACACAGATCATTTTGTATGTAGTGTGTACCACCAAAGCCTTTTTTTTTTTTTATGTGATAGAATACATCCAGGTGCCTTTTAAAGAGAGGTATGTCAAAAGCAAAGCATTTGAGTATTACTATGCCTCTGATTTCTACAAGAATCCTTGTACTGTTGTGGGAAAGCTTCCCTTTCTAAAGCAGCTTAAAGCCTTATAAATCAATAATGACACAGATGGACCAGTGATAATCTATTTAGAATGCCTGATAGCAAATATTGTTGTACAGATGATTAGAGATGGAGCAATTTTAGCTCTTCTCTTTATATATCCTCTGCCTCTTTTTCCACTCGTTCGCCGTGAAGGCTGAACAAAAGAAACCGTCTTAAATATGTGACAGCGTACAGCGGCGGTGTGAGAAGGGCACCGCCTGAGTTAATGTGCGACTCTGGTGTCGACCGGTCCGCCAACGGGAATAAAAGGGCCGTGCGAGAGCGGCCGCGTCTGCCAATATAGCAATAAGAGCCCATGTTTCTATAACAAAAAAAGGAGCTCTTAATGGAATTGTGACTGGAGGTGTAAATAGCACCGAAGGCCCTGCGTCTTCTGTCTGCTGGACGAGGCTGATTTAGTGCGAGGAGAAGTGAGAGAATAAAGTGGAGGCTGTCAGAAGTGGCAGCTGCTTGGAATCCTGATAAATATAAGCCCTTATTGATCGGATGAAAATGAAAGATCCCACAGTGCGCCGCAGTATTTAGCTTCTTGTCTGCAGCGCGTCACCGCTGGCCTTGCTTCGGGGGATAGATTTTCATCCCCGCTGCATGGCGGGAGTCTGATTTCATCTTTAACCTTTTCAGTTGAATTTCCTTGACCTCTGCGTATTGCTGCAATTCAGTGAATTTGTTACATTTCACTTGACATCATCTCTCTGCCCCCTCCTCCCTCCCACCCCCCTCTCTCTCTCTCTCTCTCTCTCTCTCTCTCTCTCTCCCTATATCTCTGACTCCCTTTCTTTCGTAACAGGGAACTGGGACGTCCCCTCGGCCACCCCTCGGTGCCATCCACACTCGGCTGCCATTGTTGCCCGGGCGCGCGCTAACCTGTCTCTTTACCCTGACTGGCCTCACACAAGCATGCAGTTGGTGTGTTAAGGTAAGAAGGGTCACCACATCACAGGCCCTGAGCTCTTGCTGCCTGTGTCCTCAGCGCTGATCTCCTCTCCACTGATTTTGGAGTACATTTCAGATTTCATCGCGTTCCGCATATTCGCACGGCAAATTTCTTCTCCCCATAAACAGTCTCGGTCGGAAGTCGGGAGCTTCAGGACCGCAGAGATATTCACATCTTAATTCAAAGTCATAGCCGTGGCCCGTTATGTGTTCTGCCAAAAAGGCTTTCGTATTTTTAAACTGCTGTAAACGTGTACACCGCTAACGCAAACAAACAAACAAACAAACATACAAAAATACAAAAAAAATCGGAAGATAGGCTATGAGAACAGTAGGTTTAAAAGAGTCGATGATACAGATCTGTGCCTTAAGAACATTACTCCCCATGCTTATGGATAGATGATAAATTCCCAATGAGGGAGGCTGCAACAGCTGTTGGCAGACAGGGTGGATATGAGAATAGCAGCATAGGATGAGCGGACATTAAAAATTAATACGCTATTTAGCCTAGGTGTATTTTAGGTATTTGACATTTTCATGTCCGGGACATACTGAATTTATTCATAGCACAAAAAAAGGAAATCTGTGGAAGGGAGGTTTTAAGTGTAGGCTGTTCGTTTTTAGTGGATCCCCCCTCCTATAGCAGTGGAACATGTTGAGCTTTACAGACATTGGCAGAGAAATAAAGCTCATTAAATGTTGAGCAACAATTAGCACACAGCACAATGGAAATGATTTGCCTCTTAAACCCTGAGTATTTTTACTATTTTATTTTACATAATTGTGACTAATAATAATAATAATAATAATAATAATAATAATAATTAATAATATTAATGTCATTGAGCATATGAAATATGAAATCCCAGGCCCAGACAGTGAAAGTGGTAATCCCTTGCTTCAATGTGATTAATTACTAATGCTGCCTTAGAACATCTCCATATCCTTCACAATCTAATCGCACTGAAATCTTAGACCTGTCCTGCAGGACAGCGGCTCTCTCGCCGCACACTGCAGCACCCTGGGATATCTCACCCAACAGTCTGCTGCTCTCTGACCAATTCATTTTCCCTTTTCGTCTCTCTATTTCTCTCTCTCTCTCTCTCTCTCTCTCTCTCTCTCTCTCTCTCTCTCTCTCTCTCTCTCTCTCTCTCTCTCTCTCTTCTTTCTCTCACTGTCTCCCTCTCTCTCTCTCCCTCTGTCTCTATCTCTATCTATCTCTCCTTTCCCCCCCCTCTCCCTCTCCCTCTCGCCATGTAACAATATGTTATTGTACCCTTGGGAGAATGTTGCAATAACCCAAGGGATTGTTTAGCATTTTTAACCCAATAGTGCTCTTGTCAAAACTCAGATTATAAGAAACTAAAAAGGCTTACATTTAAGAAAAACAGAGAACTTGATCCAGTTTTCTTTGTTTCAAAGTTGGCATTATTACAGAATCACACAACATATCAAAACAAAGATAGTTTTCCAAAGGACTGGAGGGAAAATGGCATCAAATGAACCTCATAAAAGAACCTCACTTTCAAAGTGTTTTAAGTGGATACTAGCATTTTAAATAGTAAAAAAAAGAAAAGAAAACTCACGATGGGAAAGTATAACCTACCAATGAAATAGTTTTGTATGTGTGAGATAACCTTTTACGTGAACCTCTGAATAGTGGATGTTGAGTGGTAACATAATGGTAAAATTGTGAACACACATTCATATTAAAGCATGTTTTTGAGAGATTTTGCTGATATCAGTAGCCATACACATATACTGTATATACAGTAAAACATATATGCTGTGTGTTTGTTTTTGTGTAAAAAGTATTGCTTACCATTTTAAACTATATGGTTCAAAATGCTATCTCAAAATGAGGTGTGTCAGATCTGGCCTATTGCTTGATTATGGTATTTTTTTCAGTATTTTGTGTTGGAAATGACGTTTGCACACACACCAAAGTGTAAGAATAGTCTATGGAATGCAGTTTGTTCAGGAGTGCGTCCATATTAAGTAAACGCCAGGTGTTTAAACTCTCCAATACAATATTTTTACATATATAAATAGTCTTCATCCTTGATGCAGCTGGGGATTTATCAGGACGGTTTCCGCGGTCGGGAGGGGCTTCGGTGTCAAAACGAATGTGCCTTTAAGACCATATCTGTGGAGATTAACGTCTCTTCCTATCATTCAAATCAAACTCGCTCTCTTTGAAAACATATTGTAAATATCCCCCGTCGTCAGTGGCAGCAATCTGAGAGGCTTGCCTGTGTCTCAGAGGGAGCCCGAAAGCCCTTGACAGATAGCAGGCCTTATGGAGTCCTATCAAAACCACGCACGTCTGCATTTGAAAAAGGCACCACCAAGGGGTGTGGGGGGGGGGGGGGGCTGTGGGGGGTTCAGGGAGACTGGAGCTCTACCCGCAGTCAAATCATCTCCTCATGATGGTGAGAATAATTGATATATGGGTATAGGCATCTTGTCCCTTTATATGTTAAGGTCGACTTATCTCCACTTCGCCCCTCGTTTTTTTCTCTTTCCATTATATTCCCGAGATATTAACGGTGAGGTTCCGGCGAAAGAAATGTGCTTTATTCCGACGCCTAACCCTGGCTGTTATCAAAGTAACTTCCAGCTTATTAGCGACAAAGGACTTTTATCCTTTGTGCTGGCCTGTACGCCGGAGCTTCCTGAATTAAACTGCTGGTTTCCTGTTCTTTATATGCATGACCACATCTGGGTAGCTTGCTCACAGCCCTGCTGCTTAATAACAATCACCTTCCCTTTCAGTCTCCCCTGATTGTTTCTAATTCACTCTGACAGATAGTGCCTGACAACTCGCCTGCGCCTCCCTCCCTCCGTGACCCTAACTCACTCACCGCACTTATATAGGCTGTCATTTTTAATATTTGATTTCGTTTTTAAGTTATGTGTTTTACCCAGATGATGAAATCAGTGTTTAACCGAACACAAAATGGATCTCTCCAGCGTCGGCTGCATCCAAAACCGGGGGCCGAGCGAACGGGGGGGGGCGGGGCGGGGGGTTGGGGGGAGGGAGGTTGGCGGTGGGGGGGGGGTGGGGGGCGGGACGTTGAAAGCACGATCCTGCTCTTCCTCTTCCTCATGCATTATTCTTTGCTTTATTTGTTTTCATATTTATTTTTTATTTTAATGGCGGCTTTCAGGAGGAGCTTTTGTTTTATGTAGGTGGAAGCGACGTAATGTGGCACACAGGACATCTCGGCGCTGTCGAAGCATCCCGGATTCACACAAACACACATGCGCGCATACGCATGTGCACACACACTCTCATGCACGCAAGCACATATGCACATGCAAGCTTTCACACAGACACATTTAGGCACACACACACTTCGTCTTCAAATGCACACACAAGCATGTGAGCATGTCAGACACACACAAGGTAGTGAGTCTAGATTTTTTTTGGGCTCAAATGAACTTTTTTAAATCTAAAAATGATTAACAGATCAGAGTCGCAGATAATGGTGATCTCCCTAAGGTTGGATAAGAGACCATACAGCAAGGTCATGATGCGTACCTTAGTTTATTTGGGCCTTGTGTCAAGGATTTGATAGAACACCAGCCTTAGGCTTCAATGTTATTTTCTATTGACATGCTCTCATCTGATAACCATAAAAAGCAGCCATATAGAATATGAATATTAGTAAGGCCGATTGATTGGAAAAAGATGGATAAATCGACAGGTAGACGGATGGCATTTTGCTGCAAAATCTATTTCACTCCTCCACGAAAGTGCAATTTGGTTAACTAAAAATAAGTAATTTCGTTCGTCGATTCAATTTGTGTGCTTAGTGGCTGCTTAGGTGTTTCCTAATGGAATTTATTTCCTTTAAAAGCAGATGGGATGCGATTCGCACTCGCGCAACTGCCGGGGAGTCACGTCGGATTTTTGCGCGTCTGTCACAAAGTTGTAAGTCTCAAGCACGCTCACGTTTTGTTGTGGGTGTGACCCGGATGCTTCCGCTCACCGTGAAATGTGAACCCCTTCGTTCGCTCTCCCGATATCGTCCGCGGGCGTCGCTTCTCTCAGGGCTCCCCGGCAGCCGAGCCGCGCCAGGGCATTACCTCCTCCCGAGGTGGCGGCCGCGAACCGCTTTTTGCACCGTCTCTTTTCAGGGCCCTCTGATGCCTTCGGCATGCCCGTCTCCATTTTCCGATGATAAAACGGAACTAATTGGAGCGCTACCCCCCGTTTTCACTAAAGGCGCAATTTAATTACGCTTTAGCTGGGAAGGGTATTTTGGGAAAATTGTATGTTCATTCAATAAATAGAGCGAATATTTATTTTGCTTTGATTAACAAATCAGCAGAGTAATTTGTTTAAAAAAGGGAAAAGTCCACGGTTTCACTCCCCTCCACCTTTTCATAGAGTCGTACCACGTTCATCTCAGAAACACTTCTTACCCCACCAATAATAAGAAGCATTTGCCCTGGGCACTGTGACTGTGGACTATCATACCTAACCCTCAACCCCCTTCATCTTTTTAGTTGGGTTGCTGATAAATAGTTTATTAATAACTTTTTAATAATGTAAAAATGATTGTTTTCTCTGTGGTTGTATTAATACATATGAATGCATTTATTTGTCTTTAGCTAAGCATGATTAATGAACGCTAACCTGTGTATTGGTTGTTTAAAAAAAGAAAAAGAAAAGAGCTTTAAATATTAACATCATATTTCTAATGATTTATAATGAGGACAAGAAGATAGTAGCCCTCTGATTTAACAACTGATATTTCTGTTTCATAAGCACATGGTCCCTGTATTGAAGCATAAGGTCAGGTTGTGTACGTGTGCCAGAATGCAGTATTATTCTAAAATGTATATATAGTATGTTGTATAATTGTATTATTATATGTTGTTGTATGCATGCACAACGTGCGTTCAAGTAAAGAAATGCAGAACATTTAACAGTTACCCTGAGTAAAACAAACTAAATTTAGAAGCAGATTTTTTAACACAATGGGGGAAATTCACATATCCGTTTATTCCAAAGTATTATTGGCATGGACTGGGGAAATGGAATAACATGGCTAGGGCTGAAGGACACATGTTCACATGTTTTCTGTCTCTTGTATTCTTTGCTCATCTGTGTGTTCGTGGGTGTATTTTTAGTTCTCAACTGAAACTACTGAAACACAAATATGCTAATGTTTCACAGACAGGAAGAATGGCAAGAGAACATGACAATGGACTGAAAAAAGCCACATTAAGTGTGTGCGCGCGCGTGCGCGTGCGCGTGTGCGTGTGTGTGTGCGTGCGTGCGCGCGTGTGCGTGTGTGTGTGTGCGCGTGTTTAAAGGCATTGTCACTGACAACTGTTTATAATGCATAAACCCAGTATTTGAAACAATGCCAGTTAAGACAGGCCCAACATCCTTACAGCAGATTGTGTATTGTGTTTGCTCACAAAATGCAGGAGATAAACCAGAAGAACATCCAGTTTGCCCCATATTTTGTATATCTATTTGGGGTATTGAGGGGGATCCACATCCTGTACTTTGGGACAGTAGCCCAAAGGCTTTTTCAAATCCCAGGTTGGGCTTATAGTTCCCGCGCACCATGCCTTGCCTCAGTTTGTGGAGTCAAACTCCAGCTGGACCAGGGTCGTGTCTACGGGTGGGCTGGGGTGGGCACTGCCCACCCAGAGATAAGCCTTGCCCACCCAGAGGAATCATCTGCCCATCCAATAAAAACTCTGAAAAAATCACTGTTATAGCTATTTTGTTGAGCGTTCAGTTTTCTGTAATTTTCTCATTGGTCATCAAAAAATGCACTTCTTTTCAATTGGCCATTTTGAAATCCAGAAAAAAATAAAATCCGACAATATGAAGTCGGCGCCTGTAGCGCCGTCAGTAGGCTATTAGAGATACAGATGATTCGGCCAATCATACAAATCTAAATCATATATTTCTCTAATATCTGATTGGTTGGTTTTGGCCAGATAAAACATGGAGACGCAACGAGAGAGAAAGTGATCAGTTTCTTTGATCAATCTATGCTGTCTCTTCTTGATAACTGTAACTGTTACGCATTGCTTACGATATAATATTCGCTAGCCTAGCTTAGCCTACTCAGTGAGTTGAGGATAGTGGCGAGAATCTCCGTCTGGGAGATTCGATTTTAAATAGATTGATTACATGTTGCATCTAGCCTAGGCTAGTTGTTATAGCTGTGATTCTGCAAAACATCTGCAGCATTGCACTAGCTGGCTGCACTTGTGTGTGTGGCGCCCATGTGTGTGTGTGTGTGTGTGTGTGTGTTAGCTAGCCTCCTGCTGCATGTTGGCTAGTCAGTGGAGTGGCTAAAATATAAATGAAAATTATGAGCCTACAGTAACGTAGTTTCGCATGTAAATAGAAAATAGCACAAAGTAACTGAAATGATATAGCTCATCTTTAATATACTTGTTAGATTAGATAGTGATTTGGTATTATTGGGCATAAATAAAGTTGTCCTCCTATAAGATGAGGGGGGGTGGAGATGGGCTTTTCAAAATGTTCATAAATTAAACATTTTATTTTAGAAAATGCCCTGTGTGAGGTTGTGTCGAAATGCAGGAAATGAACACCAACATCTCTTCATGCCCCCCCCAATCAAAGCAGTCTAAAAACGCCCCTGAGCTGGACAAAGGGCTACAGAATGTACAACGGTGAGTCGGGTACAATCCAAAGTCACCCGTACGAGGGCTAATCCTGCGAGAGCACTGTCTGTGGCCCTCACAGAGCGCGCAGGGCCCCAGTGAGGCCCGAGAGTTAAGCGTCCCTCCCGTCCTCAATGCGGCGTCACAGGGGATCCCAGCAGAGTCCTGGGCCCAGCTCGCAAACTTCTTTTAATTTTATTCATATCTTTGTTTAAGCCTGTTTTTACCCCCTCATCTCTCTTCTTTGTCTTTTTCATCTTCCTCTTTCTTTTTCCCAAGTTGAATCCATCAAAGCCCCGTGTTGTGAAGGAAGACAACAATAGTGCTCTTTGTGCGCAGACGTGTGAGGGGATAAGCACGTTGGTGACACTTGTTGTTTTTATGGCCGGTCTTATGATGGATCGGCGCTCACTCAGTTGGTCGTCTTTGTTCTTTCTTTTTTTATGCCAATGGCGCATTTCACCTTCATCGTCTTTCACTCACCCCCTGTCTCACTTTGGGCTATGCTCCCCCTTTATTTTCTCTTTCTTTATCACTCTCTCTCTCTCTCTATCTCTCTCTCTTTCTCTCTCTCTCTCTATCTCTCTCTCTCTAACTCACTCACTCCCACATGCACGCGCGCACACACACACACACACACACACACACACACACACACACACTTGCTGCCATGGGACTTTTCACACCAAGTCACATATCCCTCCAAAACAATTATCTTTGAACTTGCTTTTAGTGCTGTTTGTCCTAATTACAGATCGTTTTCTCTGTCATTTTTCTACTTTTATTGCGGTTCTGCCCTGGATGTAGAGCCTATTGAGGTTCAACCTTATTTTACTCACTGGTACACCCTTAAGACCTGGATTCATCAAATATTCCCTTGTGTGTTCTGCTCTTTCAAATGTGATTTCTTCTCTTTTTTTCCAGATATAATTTTGTGGTATTATCCAATTGGATTACTCCCAGATCCCAAAATGCACAGAAGGACGTATGGCTTGTCCCAATTTCTGTATTACGGATCAAGTTTACAACATTTCTTTTTTTCAGAGGCATATATCTACTATTAGGCACTGTAACTTGAAAAACACATGGGAATAGTGATATATTTATAGACTATGTTACAGTGTTCAAACTTCATTGTAATTAAAGACAATTAAAGGAGGTTAATGCGCTGCTTTACTTTTCCAACTGAATTGTTCCGTCCAGCCACATGCGCGTGTATCCAGATGTAATTCCTATTTTCGGTATATATGATGGCGGAAACCGTAAGCAAACAAACACATCTAAGCGTTGCTGGGAAAAACATGTGGGAGTGACAGCCACTCGACATGTGAAGGGTTTAGACATGGTGTGGGGTTTTAATTATTATCAAATTGTGTATAGAAGATACGATCATACAAGATGCACCGAGTCAGTGGAGGGTTTGAAATGTACATTGCAGTGTAGTTCTGGTAGATCTAGTTGTAACAAAGTGCTCCATGAGCCATGACCTATCGTAGTGCTAAACTCTCCATCTGTGTGGTAGACTAAGCCAGACACTGCTTCTAGCTCTATTGCCCGTTGACTCATATAAATTGAAGTCAGCTTTATAAATCCAGTTGCAGTTAGTTTGTGCATTCAGAGTAAACTAGGAGTTTAGGTCATATGGGCCAAGTTTGTTGTTATATTATTATTGGGCCCAAAGCCTTATTTGAGAAATGCTTTTATTTTTTATTTTTAGGTTGAGATAGTATTTATAAGAAGATTGTTGTCCTCCACATTTTGGAATAGTCTGCAGTGTGTGCGTGCGTGCGTGCGTGCGTGCATGTCTGTATGCACGTCTGTATGCATGTTAAGGTTGCACAGTATACCAGTATTAAAATAGTACCGTGGTACCAACATTTTAAACCAGTACAGTACCAGCATTTTGCAAAATCGATACTTTATAAAAACATTGCTGACATTGCTTTCTGTTGCAGCAAATTGATTGCCATCCATTACAAAATAAATCCTGTGCCTGTAAGAATTGAAGGAAACATTGACATAGTGGCCTTGCCTAGTAGCCTGTGAGTGTTTGTTTCAAAGCCAATGATAAAGGTGAACCTGTCAACCTATATGTGCATCACATCCTCTCAAGCGAAGTTTGCAACTGTAGCCTAGCCCTCATTACACAGTTGACGAGTCTTCTTTAACAGACGAGTTACGAGTTTAACAGATTGTTGCCGTTTTGAGCAGAACACATCTTCCTGTTTTCCTTGTGGCAGTTTTGTTCACAGCCAATTAGAACAGATACAAAGATAACGGCCAATCATAGAAGACGAGGGGCTCTATCTTGGCGCATCGTCTAAAACGCTAGGCGCAAGTGCATTTAGGGTGTGTCGCTAGGTCATAATGGGCTGAACCTAGCCTCTTCATTAATTATAAGTGTGTCTTGGGCGTAACATGCAATAAACCAATCAAAATGTCCTATCCCATTCCCTTTAAAAGCCTGCTTTTCCACCTTGGCAGATTGCTTATATGATGGCGAAACAGACGTGCTCGTGCGTGTGTAGTGCGAGCAAGGAATAGGCTATATGCATCAATAGTATGATCAATATTATTTGGAGTAACCATTATGATGTGTTTTGATATAGGCTACACAATAATAATCTTTAACATTAGGGTTTAACACCGGCACGGGTTCCGAGTAATTTCTGACAGTGCCGTTATTTTACAAAATATATGCGGTTAAATTTAATTAAAAGCACCTGCAACAGCTGAGAATAAGCTACCAATGAAAACGCCAGTCTTACCTTAGAAAACGCCAAATTAGCCTGCTTGTTTTACAAATTTAATTTGATCATGCAATGAAGCATTGTCTAACATCAATTCCATTCTCAAAGTTCAAGCTTCATTCAAAGTTCATTACCTGCAGGTAATATTGATTAATAACATAAATACCGTTATTTTGCCTTAATGATGACGCTAAATACAATAAAACTGTCAGGTTGGCAACCCATAGATTCACGCATATTGTCCCTTGTTTTATAATGTCCTGCTTATGGAAATGTGACCAACACTTTAGTCCCGGGAAGACCGTGAAATGTGTGATTTACAGCAGGTGAAACAGACCTGCTCCTGCATGAAGTTAAAGCGCACATGCAGAGAATGGCATTAAAATGTATTGTGAATTAATTATGTAATGTGCTGCAAATTAGTTTTTGTTTCTAATTAGACTCTCAGTTCTCTTTAAAATCGTTTTATTCGGTTATGGTATAACAGGTGAAATCAGCTGGGTTTTAAAAAGATAAGAGTAGGCTATGGAAACCTTGTCAAAATTGGGAAATGTTAAGTAATCTCTGTTTTTTAATCGTAGGCTATTGAAAAAACCTTATGCACAGTGAATCCCAGGGACTGTAGCCTAGGCTATTTGAAAAGCAATAAATGCAATATTCACTGGACAAGGTTTAGAACTTTTTTCAGTCAAAACCATTCTATTTACTTACAGGCTGTAGGCTTTAGTTATTGTAATGACATCTGAAGCGCATTTTCAGAACTCAAATGTCCATCTATTGCACTGCGCGAGTTTTCCATTGAATGACGATTCACGCATTAGGTGTAAATCACAATTCATGCATTAGGCTAGATATAGGTGTTTTCAGCAAAGTTTTCAATGGATAGCCATTGTCCTATAACAGAAGATTGTCTCCCAGAAGATTAGGCTACAGGAACTATTGGCAAATATAGGCTAAGTCATAGCTTGATCCAGGATAATTGCAATAGTCCGAAGTACCATCGCACATTGGTTTTTGACCTATGGAACCTTTTATTATTATGCATTTTTTGATATAGCCTACACAATAATAACATTTCACATTGTAATCTTGATATTTTTAGTCATGTTTGTGCGTGCCCCTGTGTGTAACAGACAGGAGGGTGTATGCGCAGTGTGTACACACCTATGTAGACGCACTTATATGCACCGTAAAATAACGTAAAAAACTGCGACATGACTTTAGACCAGGTTTGTGATGGTTTCAGCACAAGCACTTTCTGCTGGCTCAAGATAGCAAGACGCCAACAATTATCCTGGCCACCCCGTCCAGTTCACTTGCTATAGGCGCAAGATCACCTGGTATTTAAACGACGTGAGCTCTATGCGCTATAATAACTCTTGCACCGGGTGTAAGATTGCAAAGACACTTGCGTTTGGCTTAGCGCCCCTTAGCGCCGGGTGTTAGATGGGGCCCGAGGTCTGTAACCATAGCTATTTAAGGATATAATGGCCATGGCCGGCCCTGCCCACCGCTGTCAAAATATTTTTAAAAGAGTTGCGCACGCAGAATCAGACATCGAGAGCAAAGAGAGTAGTTGTGCTTGTAGAATAATTTTGCGCGCTTCTTCAGATTACACGCATACTCAAATCTTGGATTTCTCCTCAAAGGCGACAATATTGCACTCGGACTGACTTTCCTGACGCGCGAGTGCTGTAAAAACACGGCAAAACTATTTTCTTGCGCAGAGGTTCAGGTTGCAAACATGGCTGTTTGATTCCCAAATTTGCGTAAATGTTGTTTTCTCTTGAGGTTTTTGGCATTAATATGCCGCCATTGTGTTCAGTTTAACCAGTGGCATACGGTGTGCGAGCCTACACTGGTGTAGTTATCTCCACTCAATACCGGTATTTTGTAATTACAATTTAAAAATTAAATTAAGGAAAAAAATTTAAATGCATCTGCAGAGCTTCAAATTTGACGTCATTAAACGAATATAAGCACATTATTTAAAATTGTGTAAGTAAAAGTTTTAGACGGTGTCAAAATAGTAAAACCGCGATGAGCCTTCAAGCTAGCAAAATATCTGTCCGGCAACCACCCTGATCTCTTCAGGGACTTCAAATCACGACAGGTTTGATGATAACAGATAGATACTTGACAAGATAGATAGTAGATAGTAGGGAGCAATCACAATACAACTACCCGATAAAAGATATTTTGATGGTTTAACAAGTGTAGTGCTATTGTTCGCAAAGTGCGCACGTACAAATTAATTCAGACCCCTTTCCCCAGTGTCATTTGATGAATAAAAACTGAATATATTATATAAAGCAAGATAGTCTATCTGGGTTTTGAGGAACTTTATTTCAGATTTTGTGTGTCAGATGTATTTATTAAATATTTTTGAAAAGACATGTTAAGTATTGTATCTTGGTATCGTGACACTTATGTATGTATGTTTGTGCACATATATACACACGCTCACACACATATAGACTGCAAACATGTACTTGTACAAGTAATATATTTCATTTGGAGAGAAAGCAGTTAGATAGAATCTGGACAGGCATTCAGATCCCCCCACGGCCTGCTCTTTTTGCTTGCTTGAGAAAACTTTCTTAATAAAAAAAAAAACACAGAGAGCAGTCCTGTGGTTGTGAAGTGCCTCCTTGATGTGACCCGTTCCGCAGGTGAGTCGCTTCCGTTTATTTAGGGAGGCTCTGGTGACACGCAATTCCCTCTCCAGTTCCCAGGGAAGCCAGCCACGGCCTGAACTTCTGCAGCGTTTGATGGCCCGCGTGGTCCTCAGATGCCCCTGTAACATTCAGAGAGAGCATCTTTACACATGCAACGCCTAATTGAATTACACCGCATATCCTCCGCAGATAAGTCCGCCGGTTTAGAAAAGAGATAGCTTATTTCCTGGAGAACGAGGCATTCAATCCATATTTCCTGCCCTTAATTTATAAGTGATATGTCATAAACTGAATTTTGACAAGATGTAGGTGATGCAACGACAGCAGTCGTGACTGGAGGGGAGATGTAACGCATGAAGGTTGAGGAGCATTTATTTTTCTTTGCAAATAGCCTGCTCGTAGATCACTGGATGGAGATTGACAGCTCGTGGTAGGTACGCTACTCATACTGTCTTTTTATTGCTTTAATGAGCTATTAGCGCATGTTTTTTTTGTTGTCATTTGTTTTTTGTTTTGTTTTGTTTTTACTTTTGTCCTGCGTTCCTGTGTTTGGCGTCGGAGAGATTTCTGACACTGCGTTTGAGCTCGGTTAAAACAGCTGCATGCAGCTTAGCTGGCGTTCAGTCGACTCACTGGTGCTCTATCACGCTGAACTATTCCAACAATCAAAGTGTTTGAGCTGAATAATGAACACACATCTACTCCCCCAGCCTCCCCCTAGTTGTGCCCGGAATGTCGCACTTTTCCCCACAGTGAGAAAAGCGAAGCAAGAAACCGGTAGAAAAGTAGAAGACTGTTACACATACCTGTCAGCAGGTACTCAAAATAATTGGTAAATTACTACCCTGGGATAGAGAGAGTCTCTATTCTTTCTGTTTGATAAATATTTGAATTCGCCAGGCAGTTGTAAATAATAATACCATCTCTGCTGTGAGGTCTCTGCTATCACCCACTTTGAGAAGTTACAAATTGTACGCACACAACAGAGGGGATCACATTGTATTTTCTTTATATGAAGAGAGATGGGGCAGAGTGCGTGAGCATACTGTTTGAAAACTTTCCTGATTAACTAAATTTATAACTCACTCTCTGCCCCACACCCACACAAACACACGCACACGCATGCACACACACGAGTGCACACACAATACTGAACCCTTCAGCACTGTGAAATGACTTAATGTACAGTTCACCATCGATAATTATACTGTGAACAAATGTGCTTAAACTTTTGGAATCTTTGGTTCTGCCCAATTTGATGTAAGCCATTGAGTCCTGTTTATCTAGTAATGAATTATATTAATCTTCATCTTGCTCTTTCACTTGACTTAAGCTTACTTTTACTATAGTCAATTAAATCCTTCAGGATTTTGCTGTGCCTAAAAGGATATATAATACCGTGACATTTCAACTACCCGATAAAAGGCAAATTCATAGAACATTTAGTTTTTTGTTACTCTATTTTAAATGGAAAAATGATCTATTAGCATGTTTCAGTGAATGTGTTCTCGGTTAGATGGAGAATGGGTATCTACAGGAATGTAGTCTATAGGGTAATGTGACTGCTTCCTGATACGTGTAGGCTTCGGTGTAAAGCGTCCTTTTCGCGCAAACGTAGCGCTTCACTGTCTGCGTTGGATTGTGAAGATTTTGAGAGACCGGATCAGATACACTGTATCAGATAGTGTCCTGTTCGAGAAGCCAAATGTATTGCCCCTTGGCCTGTCTTTGCAGACAGATGGGTCCAGTGTGAAAGAGCACAGTCTGTGCGGGAGTGTGAACGGAGGGTGAGCAAGCTGGGGCTTGAAGAAAGAGGACTCAAGTCTGCAGGTTGCCAATGGGGAGAGGATCTGGGCATACCAGATCTGTGCAAGAGACTGATTATATGTGAGCGAGAATAGAGCCTTGCTTATGCTAAATCTAAAACTGTATCCCTAACCAATTTGCTTCTTAATAATGCTACATTCTCCCTCTTGAGCCTACTTTGGCATCTAACTTTATGTTATAAGATTATGTATTAACAACTACTAGCGCTTGTAACACTGATGACTTAGCATCAGCATTGTTCATTGCCTAAACCTTTATGTACGCACTTATGTAAGTAAGGGTGGATACGAGCATCTGTTAAATGACTAAATGTAATGTAATAGGGTTTCAGTGGGAAGGGATGACTACAGGTTTAGACTGCAGGGGCTTCTGGGTAATCTGGTGACCCAGCTGCCTCAGTTGTTGCAGTGCAGAGCAGAGGAGAATGGCTGTAAGGGTGTGGCCAGGATAGAAGTGCATGGGTGGGGGGTGTAAGGCTTGTGGAAGCACAAACGGGTATAGGGCTGGGAAGGTGAGCGTGGTTTGTAGCTTGCGGCGAGGAGAAGGCCTTGGTTGTTTCCGCTGTGGTGCCCAATCCCGCAGTACGTCATCGTAGTGACTGGAATATTCAGATAGGGGGAAGGTTTAATGAGGCGTGCCCCGTATATCACATTCTCAAAAGACAACAGCTCCTGCAGGGTGTTCCTGGATGCAGGAATGGTCAGAGCTGATTTTTTGTGGCGGGAAACGGCTTAACATAGAACTACACCCTCTGTGGAGGACACTAGACTGTCTCTGCAGTTCTGAGTGCTAAGAATGCAATCTTATATAGTATGACACTGGTCTAACTATACACACTAAATCAAGGCCGTTAAACATTTAACTGCATTCCACTGCAATTTAATTGTAAATCTTAACTGGTTTCCTCTTAGAGCATACGAATTATCCCGTAGCATGTTTATTTCCTTTAAACATGTTGAATTTGCACTCTCGGATAAAGAATGAAAACACATACATTTTAGATTACTTTGCCTCATTGTAGTCTGTGAGGATTGCTCCCAGATAAAAAAAATAAAAAAAGATACATTATTTTCTGGGGATAGTTTGAAAAAAAACTAAAAAACATGCTGTTGAACTGACCGCCACTTTGATTCATTAATGTGATCTGAGGTTATATGCAGAGACACTGAAACTCAGAATCGTGTCCTGACAGATGGAGATATATACAGTAAATGTATGAAAGCGAATGCATTGTTTCTGTTTTCACAATATCAGTTTTTCTGGCAACAGCCAAAGGTTGGTAATAATATCTGTATTAAAATGAGAAGTGTGAAAGTCATAACAGTGTCTTTTTAAGTGCGTGTAAAATGATTTAAATCTTACTTTTGGCTTACAGAATGGAGATTTAAATGTTAAATGCGGGTTGAAGTCTGCCTGAACTAATTTGTAGAGCTTTGCACCATGTTGACATTTAAATGCGATAAGAATAGAAAACTGTATGCCAACCTATTTTGAAGATGCTCACTGAATACATTCACATCAGTTTCAGTCTATAATTAATGAAAAAAAAAAGACTGCAATTTTTTGCTCCAGATTTGATTATAATAAAACCTTATAAAAGCTACGGGGATGTTTAAAGAAAAAAAAGAAAAGCTCGGAATGAATTAGAACAAAGTCAAGAGCACACCTGGGCCTGACAAAGATTGCATTTAACTGACTGCTGTGCTATCATATTACTGAGAGCTAGACCAGCTTTTAGGAGCAGCTGTATAGAGAGGGCTGGAAATCAGCATGCAAATAAGGGCACATTGTTAACTTAATCAGATGCAGGGGGGAAGATGTGGCGGGAGGAGGATCCGCAAACAAACAGCCTGCTCCGCCGAGATGGTGGGGGCAGGAAGATTAAACCCCCCCCACCTACGGGGCCGTGTCGGCCGGGTCGCTGCTGCGTCGGACTCACCGCCACCGCCCCCCACCCCCCCCACGAGAGAGGGGGTCGCCTCTAAACTGCCCCCCGGAGCCGATTCGCTCCCTCCGCTGTTCTGTCGAGTGGCCCCGACGAGCAGTTAGCCGCGATAGCAGCGCCGCGGTGTTTGCCTTCCTGTCACTGCCCCCCCCCCCCTCCATAAGAAGAGATTTCAGCTGTAGGACAGAAGTGATTGAGCGGCTGGTATTATAAGAAGGGAAAGGATGGGTCGTGCGCAGCACGTTCGACGAGGCAGGTGCCTAAGTACTGACTATTATTCCTCTTATGGTAATACGCCTAATGAGTGTTCCACTGTAAAATTATTCTAGGCCTTTGATAACACATGCTTATTGTGATGTTTTAAAAGGTGTGTTTTTTTCACAACGGAAGATTTTGTATATAATGGATGACAAGAGGACAGCTGGCTGCTGTGGTGACCAGTTTGCACCATTCTTTAGATGAATGGTAAAATGTTAGCGTTTGTGTATCATGCTGAACCAGCATGATACAGTTCTACATTGTTGCCGCTTGAAGAATAAGCCACTGAGGTTATGACCTATGCTGACGTGTTCATGCAGAGATGATTGTAAGCAAATGTTTACCACAGTAGACCTGGTTATGTTTAAGCATCATGTTAACAAGGTTAGAGCATCAGCTGAATACACCAAAACCAGAACCAGCTAGAGATATATTTAATTACTAACCGTGTCACATGACAGGAAATTGTAAAAAGAGTATGCTTCTGTGAAAACACAAGACCTCCTGACATGGACCTGGCGGATGTAATATTTTGGGGTCCTGGACATTATGTACTTTCTTTTTTTCACATTTTTCCCCTCTGTGGATGTCGGTTGTAACAGGTTTATCTGAATGGGGATGAAGTTATCATCCTCAAGGTCAGAAGGCCGGGGAGAAATGCTAAAAATGCAGACAGGAGGCCAACACAGAAACCCAAGGGTAGCTTGTAGAAAGACATCAGGAATATGATCGCCGGCCAAAACTATGTCTTCACTGACACCCCTCGTATGGCTGCTTATGTGTTCTATGAAGTGTAGTTTTTATAACCTCTAATAAGGTTGCTATTGTTGAATGTGAATGGCATTGAAAGTATTTTCTGTTATTCTGGTGAATAAAAAATAGATTCCCTAGTAGACAGCTGTCTTGTGAAAGTTAAGGTAAGGTTAGAAGGGAGGGTTAACATTTGCTTTCTGGCATAGCCTGTTTTTTTAAGTGCATCTCAGACAGCTGACCAATGTTGGTGTGTTTTCTAATCAGGGCCCTCTGGCCCATAATGCATTTGCATCAGACCTAATGGAGTGCTTTCCTCCCTGGGCACTCCACGGCACACATCATCCTGCGAGAAACAGTCGCCCCACCATTTCCGATAAACTACAATAAATAAACATGTGGCCTGATCTCCCATAGGTCCCCCACCCTTTCTCCCGAGAGTTCCCTTCCAACCAGATTTCTTCACTTCAGTTAGTGCATAATAAATACTTCCTACTATTAGTAGGCCCACTCTTCTTTTCCCTCTTTCAGTTTTAAGAGCCACATTAGACTGTTATGGCTAACAGCTTGATCCACACCATGGAGAAGAGAGAGAAACAGTTATCCTAAGCGCCACTAACAGCTGCAAACAACAGCGGTGAGGAAAATAATGACATTGTAACGTATGCGAAGAATCAAGAGCAATTCCAGTCAAGTCTGACTTCCTGATGCGTTCGATAAGATTAGTTGCTTACTTAAACAGGATGTACGCGGTCTTTAAACTGCTCTTTGGACATATACAGTGAGTTGCGTAACTGCCGTGACTGAACAGCTTACAGCCTTATAAAGTTTCTTCGCGCGAAGTCCACAGATTAGCTCACGAGTTTATCAAAGTGACGGAATAAAGAAGATTTAAGATCCCGTATTAAAAAGACATGCAGTAGTTCAATATTTAAAAAGCCCATTTACTATGACGGAACTACTTTTCATTCAGGAACATGTGGTTCCTTACCTGTTTATTGTCTGTTCTTATCTTCCAGCGGGAAACAAAGAAGATATTTTCAGGAGACATTGAAGAATCATTTAATTATAGGCTGCATAATATTAAATTATTATATGACTTGCTTTCCGTAATGAGTAGCTCTAATTAGCTATATATTTGTTCCTTGAAAATTCTAAACTACAGTCTCCAGTTGTGAAAAGCTAGTAAGTATGTTGAAGTAGCACCAGATTTCTTCCTTTTACCTCTCATTGCTTGAAGGCACAATTTAATTTTCAATGTATGCATACAAGTGACAGTAAATAGCACGAGTGTAAGAATATATATTTTTTAAATTAGCTGCACAACAATTAAAGGATTCACCAACTAAATTGAACCTTGTCTCCGTTGCGTCCTGCTTTGATTTTACCTCCTGTCACAACAGCTCTCTTGTTCAAGCCATTATGCAAAATCATAAGTGCAGTACTACCACAAGAACAGGTAAACAGTAATTATTTTTGATATTTAGTTATTTGGGGTTGTATTAACACAGAGTTCAAAGAAAACACTTTAAAACACTTTTTAATTGTATTTATGAGTAACGGCTCCGCTCGGTTGGTTGAGGCCGTTAGTGATTTAATTTCGTTACTTTCCGAGATCTTTTGAATGTTCAGTGTTTTATGCCATTACAAGACAAACAGCTACTATGCCACCCTCTTACTTCACTGTCAAACAAAAGAAATCACGCCACAGATGTGGTGTTCCCACAGATTAGCCTTTTAAAAAAAGGGCAGCTTGCTTGTTATTCTTTTTTTCTTTTCCGTACTCTTTGTCTTTGCTTTACAGTACACATAATTCACATGGAGGTCGAAGCGCAGAGTGATGTAAGCCTTGGTGGATCCTACATGGGGAGCAACAGTATGGCCATTGTTTTTGGGGCCTTTGCTGCTGTAGCAAGTCCTTGCATGATTAGTGACATGACCGTCACCATTGTAGTCTGCGATGAAGAATCGTCCCTGTTTTCTGACACGCGGAACCCGAGATGAGGGAATCGGGTGGGGAGGGGGAGGGGGCGGGGGCGGGGAAATGAATGTCCTAAGAGAAGAACGTTCTCTGTGTACTTTCTGTAGGTTCTCTTGGATTTGTTTTGGTTTCCATCGCAGTTCATGCTGAAGTTCCTCCTCAACCCCCCCCCAGCCCAGTCCAACTTTTCAAAGCAGAGTTTGGTTCACAAACGTTCAAACAATTCGTCTTCGTCTTCCACTTAGTGCACGTCATTCTGCAAGGCAGAAAAATGACTTCCTCCATACTGTTACGTTTACGCAGGAAGCTCGCATCTGCCTGGCATAGTAATGAGCCGAGTTTTTTAGCATAAAGAAGTGAGTTGTGGAGATCTGGTGATGCAGCTGACCGGGACAATGGGCTGTGGGAATGTGCTTGTTCTCCATTGATCTGGTTCCCTGACTCCCCGGCTCTCCTGTTAGCCTGTCAGACACAGGGATGAAAAGCCACATTTTTGCCTTATACTGATCTGTGGAGATGAGCTGAAAGCTGAACTACCTGTTGACAGTCCTCTTAAATCCTCTCAATGACATATTGTCTGACGCAGAGATTGGAGAGGAAAGACGAGCCCTGCCAGCCTTTTGAGGACTATACCAGGGAGATATTTGTCACAGTTACAGTGCATTCATGTGTTTTCGTCTTCTGCTCGTCCAGACATAATCTGGCTAGATTGTGAAGCAGTCTAACTTATTTCCCACATTAATTGAGATGTCCCTGTGAGTCTGGTGCCTTGGCGATTGAAGATGAGTTTGTTTGCTTTTGAAACCACTATCAAGGGCACTATTTTGTTCAGTTGGTTGTAAGTGCAGGAAATTGTCACTTTTCTGCTCATTACTGACACTAATAATACAGTATTGTCAGTAAAAAAAAGTCACTTTATCTCATTAATAGTGTAATTTCGTTACTTTTATTCAGACGACCAAGCAGAAGAGGTAGAGCAACAAAAAATACACATGTTGGAAATATTAAATACTTTTATATGTTTTTATTTTCCATGGACTGTTTTTTTTTTGGTGTTTCATACACTTATCTTACTATTTTTTCTACAAGCCATATTTTTTATGTATTGCATGCACTCTATGGATGCATGCATATCTGAACCCATAAAATGTAGAATATATGACTGGCATCCCCAATGTTTATGGCATTGTTTTGCTCATTAATTTGTTGTGGCCAGGACTCATTAATGATTTGAAGCTGATAAGATTGAATTTTTCACAGTTAGTAAATAATAATTGATTTATTAATAATGATGACTTTCTCCATAGTAATTAATGAGGTATCGCATTCTAATTAGTCAATCATTTCTGGTCAATACATGCCCAAAATGACAAAGTAGAGCATAACTAATGATTTTCCATTTTGTGTTTTGCTGTTTTGAAGACACAGCAATTATTGCCTGTAACTTTACAAAAGTATTCATAAGTCTGGTCTACGCAAGACATATCAGTTATTTTGGATCGGGCTGTCATTTAATAGATGCAGTACATATTTATTTTTGCCACTGCGAGTTTTATGAAACTTATGATGATGGAAATATAACATTTGCACAGGTGCACACTGGTTATGGGGCCTATCTGCAAAATGAAAACCTGTTTATTTCCCATCTATTACCCTTTGAAGTTAAACACTTATTATGCTTTTACGCTCAGCGTTACACATAACCACAGCTATCAAAGCTGTGTTGCAGAACAATTTGCAAAATTTGGTTGTTTGTCACGTTGCTTGAAACGGTGAATATTAACCACAAAACGCCGCTGCATCTCTGAAAGTAGAATAGGAAGTCCTGTCGGCTTTAAGAAGCTTCACTTCAGCGATGATATTTATAAAAGTGCACCGTTGACGTTGGGCAAATGTTACTTGTGACAGGTAGCGTGAGAACGCGAAAACAAGCTTCAGTCTAGCCCTCTCGTTGGAAAGAGACATTTTAGAGAGAGCTGCTGAAACAGTTCTTCGATGCTTGTCTGCATGGCCTACAGTACTGTGCTGGGACCCTGGTTCAATGCTTCTGACGCAGGAAAGGGAGCCAGTCGCACCGCTAACTGAAACGGTAGGAAACAGAAAGGGTTACCTTTGCTGGCGTATGTCAGCAGTTATCGGTGTCTTTTTAAATGTTTTTAAAAATACGACATTGCAGGTTTATAAATGAATGGTATGAAGTCCCGCTGACGGTGGCTGTTCTGTGTGTTTGAAACTTTCTCTCTTGTACTATTCAGTAGCACATTTATTTTGCAGTATTCATGCTTCAAAGTGAAAGACAAAATCTGTGTGCTGGAACTTTTTAGTTTCAGCTACGATAATTATGCTTATTGCTGCGCTTGTTCAAGTGGACGCATACTGATATTCCTGTTCATCTCTCTTTTTTTTTTAATCAGAAACTTAATTATCAGAGAAATGAATAAGTGGGATGGTGGGTCTGAAGTTTCTGTGCATTTTATTGTGACAGTCATTTTGTGAAAAGTGAACATGCAGATGTATGCGTGCCTGTGTGTGTGTGTGTGGGGAGAGAGAGAGAGAGAGAGAGAGAGAGAGATGAAAACAATTGCATGGATATGTCTTTGGATTCTGACATGTTAACTTGTTCAAGATGAAAGTGACAATCACATTGTGGGAAGGAATAAACAGTAACCTGTAAAATATCCCCAAAATGAGTAAGTACTTTGTATTGCCAGTTGCACTATCCATGAAGGCCTCCCCTCAACTCGAACCTGCGACCTTTCGGTTACAAACCCAGTTCCTTAACCACTGTACTACACTGCCGCCTCAGGTCTCCCTTGTCTCAAAAATCTAGGTACCAAATGTTGGTCTGTTGCCACAGTTACAAAATTAATTTCCTTTTATTCCACCAGAAAGGTAATGATGACTGAAAACAAGAGTTCATTCTTCTGAATACTTAAACAGTCTTTCATGTCTTGCATTAATAACCAAGAGTTCATTCTTTCAGTGCAGACCCAGCGAACACAATGGGCCTCATTCACCAAACACGTGCGCAATCAGATTCGATCGTAAACTGTGTTTAAGAACGTTTCCACAAACATTTCGTATTCATATTTTTTTTCTTTCTTCTCTGAATTTGTTTTTTGGTACAATCAAAATCTACGTGTGTTTGGAAACCGAAGTAAAGGCAAACTGTATATGCAAAAAAGGTTTCTATTTAGAATGGTTTATTATTTATTAAGTTAATGTAAGTTGTTGCAGACCTCATATTAACTACAAAATGATTATCAGTATAATAATATACACCTAAATCAGCTACTTAATTTAACTACATAAAATAACCTATGAGCATAACCTTGAATTTTTCACGAGTTTTTATTTAAATTTAGTTAAAAATTTTGATTTCAATTCCAGTTGAGTTTTAGTTTTAAGAGCGAGTTTACTAGTTTTATTTTTGTTTTTGTTTTTCAAAAAGTCTTGTGTTTATTCGTATTTCAGTTCATGATAATGCTTTTTTCACACCTAGTTTTAATTTTTTTCAAGTTTTATTTTGCGATAACAACCTTTTTTGTCTGCGTATGTTTCATGAATCCCACGTTAGTTTTTCGTAGGAACTTTTTTAAGAACAAAAATAAGAAGAATTTAAGAGAAGTTTTGTGATTGAGGCCCATTGCGTTCTCACGGCATGACTCGAGTGTTGCAGTAAATAATATTGTAACAATGTCACAGCCACATTTCCTTGATATTGTGCGTTAGCATATACAAATATACTTACAATGTGTATTTTTAGGAAAAGAACAAACACAGGCCTATGCAGTACATTCCTACAATTAGACTGGATGTTTTTATTTAATCGATATCCGGTGGTTTATAAGAGTAGGTGGGGCAAGACGAAAGCAGTCTTTCAAAAATAGCCCTATCAAGAATGTGCTTTGCATAATTGGAAGTGATCATAGTGTTTTATACTTATTGTAAGAATATACACACAAACACAAAATGCACACAAAAGAATATGCACACACACACTCACAAAATGCAACGTGGGAGGAGAAACTGCGTGTCAGTAAATGTGCGTTCCACCACTGCCTACTGCTGAAATGTTTGCGTGTCGTCGTACGTCGGAATGCCGAAATCTGGCCGGCTGTGTGTTGATCACCCAAAGATAAAAAGGACAGACTCATCAGCCTACAGCGGCCAGTGTTCTGGGGCACGGGTGAGGGCGGGGTGAGAGGGGGGCGGGGTGGGTTGTAGCCAGCGGGTAAAAGCCTTGATTCAGCTTGGCAGTGATATTTATCGCTGAGGACGAGCAACCCTGAGAACGCTCCGGAGGACTCATTTGGTGTTTGGCCCTGTGCTGGGATCCTGCTTGCTTGATGTATAGCTCTGATAAACAATTAGCGATGGAGGCGCCACTCGCGGGAACTGCCACCCTTTCGCCCCAGAGACCAGAGTGCTTGCACAGACCGCCGTCTGCAGAACAGTCGCCGCACAGGCTGTGTTAAGAAACAAAAAAAACAAAAGGCTCCTCCTGTGGGTGAAGTGGGATGTGTGTTGATCTGTAACGTGTAAAAGGTTTATTAACGTCCAGAGGCTGTGGGTTCTCCACAGTAGCACAGGGTGCGTGTCCCAGGCGAGGCAGGAAACAGCTTTCCCAAAGTGCTCGGCCGTCCCCGGGCAGAGGCCGTATCGGCATAATCTTCCCGAGGGGGAGGAAAGATTCCGGGACAAAGCCAGACGCCTCCGGGATTTGACACACTGTCCCATGTGTGAATGATGTCTGGAACACCACCGGACACAGGAGCAGTCTCGCTAAGTTGCTTGTCGTGCTTAGTTGCAAACACAGAAGGATTTTTATGATTATAATCATGTGTTATAGCACCTGGGCCTGTTACTAGGCAGCGTACTAATCGGCTTAATGAGATATTATACGATTTTTTGTTGAGCAAAGCAAAACTCATTTTATTGTTTCCAAGGTTTGACCCTTTGGTTACAGGGGGAATAGACTGGCCTTATCCTTCTTAAGAGAGCAGATGCAATTGCAAGCGACAGCCAGTTGAGACAATAACGTTTGTTAATGTATTTAGGACAGTTGTCCAGTGTGATGCATTTTTTTCACCCATATGTAATGGCTTCAAAACTTCAGAGACACTGGAACCTTTCCAGTAACTTCAACAGTTATTTTATTTTACTGGGAAGCCTTATGAGAGAAAGAAAATACTCAGTATGATGCACATCGAACATAATGTGCCTTTTAATGTAAATTAATCCAAGACAAGTGTCACAGCACCAAGATAAGAGCGAGTGCTCACTCAAGTAACCCCCTTGGTTTTAAGTGCTATTGTTAATATCATAATTGTTGTATACCAGCAGCTCCATGACAATGGCAGTGCTCTGTTTCATTAAGGCGTGTAATTGAAATAATTTTGGTAGGTCGGGCCGAATAAGTTTAATTATGTAGCACTCATCATGTTTACAGTGAAATTATTGCATCCAAAATTCTAATACAGTTTGGGAAAATTCTTGAAATTTTCCGTATGTACGAACATCAAAAAAGATTATCACCAAGTGCTGGATGTATTGTAATGTGTGGTGTAAACTGCAGTGTCTCAGTTTTCTGGGGCATCTTCATGTCACCGAAATAAGAGGATGGGCAAATACGGCGGGATAATTATGTGATATTTACCTGCATTTGTTAATAATGAATGGAGGAGTAAGTAATAGCAGGTGAAACTTACACTTTTTGTTACCTGCACAATGCTGAAGGAACTACCTTGTGCCAAACGTGAAAGGCCTGTTTTTCAGCCACATCTGCCCCTTGTTGGTCAAATGCTAGAAATTATAGGGGGTTGTATGGGGAACACAAATTGGGTAGTTTTTCTGAAATTTTCTTGTGGAATACATGGATTTAGGCTAATGTTCATGGTGGTGACCACAATATACTTTGTTTTTTATTAGCCAGACTCTTCCTTTTGTTATTACACAGTGTTATGAGTTTTAGTGAGTGAAATGAGCAGGGACAGTAGTTAGCCTGTGATGGGAAAATGTAATAACTTTTACGGTGAAAGAGCACTGTGGTGAGCCCATGGCCATTGCTCTTGTACGTACATGTGATTTGACTGTATTCTTTTTGTATTCTTGCCCTCAGGATGGAGGAGTCTAGTTTGTGCCTTGGAGTATCTTCAGCCGTACCTGAAGCTGACGGCCATCTCAGCAACACTGTTCTCAACGGCCGGTATCCAATCAGTCAGAAACTGCACCAGCTGACCACTCAGCTTGGCCATGCCTTCCCCGATCTCCAAAACAGACAGCAGATCCCCGAAGAGAAAGCAGCCACCCCGCTCGACGAGAAGAGTCACGCAGCCCTAGCCAGCCAGCCAATCAGCAGCCAGATGGCCCTGCTCGCCAATCAGCTCAACCGTGACATTGACGCCAGCACTCTGACCATGAATGGGAGGGTGGACCTCCAGCAGTTCCTCAACGGGCAGAACTTGGGCATTATGTCTCAGATGAACGACATCGAGGACGACGCTCGCAAGAACAGGAAGTACCCGTGCCCCCTGTGCGGGAAGCGCTTCCGCTTCAACAGCATTCTCTCACTGCACATGCGCACGCACACGGGAGAGAAGCCCTTCAAGTGCCCTTACTGCGACCACCGGGCGGCGCAGAAGGGCAACCTGAAGATCCACCTGCGCACGCACAAGCTGGGCAACCTGGGGAAGGGCCGCGGTAGGGTGCGGGAGGAGAACCGGCTCCTCCACGAGCTGGAGGAGAGGGCCATTCTGAGGGACAAGCAGTTGAGGAACTGCCTCCAGCAGCCGCGGCCGGATATGAAGCAGCCACCCCAGGGCCTCCAGCACCAGCACCTCCCCACACAGGCCCATCAGCAGCAGCAGCCCACCTCCGCCTGCGGCCTCCTCACGCCGACCGTCCTGGGGACCCCGGAGAGCCTGGCCCAGCCGTCATCCTCCCCCAAGCCTGCCCCCGCCCAGGACGAGCAGTCCGCACCACCCACGGGATTCCGCTGCACCTTCTGCAAGGGCAAGTTCAAGAAGCGGGAGGAGCTGGATCGCCACATCCGCATCCTGCACAAGCCCTACAAGTGCACGCTCTGCGAGTTTGCGTCCTCCCAGGAGGAGGACCTCATCAGTCACGTGGAGAAGGCCCACATCACCGCCGAGTCAGCCCAGGGACAGGGTACCAGCAGCAACGGTGAGAAACCTGCTAACGAGTACCGCTGCGAGGTGTGCAGCCAGGTCTTCAGCCAGGCCTGGTTCCTCAAGGGGCACATGAGGAAGCACAAGGACTCCTTCGAGCATTGCTGCCAGATCTGCGGCCGGCGCTTCAAGGAGCCCTGGTTCCTGAAAAACCACATGAAGGTCCACCTGAACAAACTGGCTATCAAGAACAAACCTCCAAGCGACACTGAGGTGTCTGTCAGCATGAATAACATGGCACAGGAAGCCCATGCTAACCTCTACTCCCGGTACATCTCCTGTCTGCAGAGTGGGTTCCTCTCACCTGACAAGGCAGGTCTGTCCGAACAGCACCAGATGCTCACAAAAGCGGGGATCGTCATGAAGGAGAAGGAGATGCTAGGGAAACTGTTAGGCCCCGTTGCGGGCATGGGCCATGGCTTAGGCGAAGGAGAGAAGCGCTCTTTGCTGGGGTGTTTGAATCTGGTTCCCCCGCTGAAGTCTAGCTGCATGGAACGCCTGCAGGCCGCGGCAAAGGTGGCAGAGATGGACCCCCTTAACAGCTACCAGGCCTGGCAGATCATGGCACGTGGGATGGCCATGGATCGGGCATTCATGCCCAAAGAACAGCATCACATGCCCCATAGCCAGGAGGAAGACCTGGCTAACGCAGCCATGCTCTTTGCAAAAGAGAAGCACGACTACCCGCTGATGGGCTCCGATGGCTCCAAGCAAAAGCTGCACATCGAGGCCATGCAAGGAGCCAAGGGGGCCGCCATGCTGCCCTGCAAAGATGACAGCAACTTTGACGGCCACAGGGAGTTCATGCCCCATGGTGGCCTCGAGTTCGGCCTGGCCAACGCGAAGGAGAAGCCCACCGAGTGTCCCGATTGCGGCCGAGTCTTTAGAACTTACCACCAGATGGTGGTCCACTCCCGCGTGCACAGCAAGGAGCGCCGGACCGTGGATGAGGGGATCCAGCATGGCGTCTGCCTGGACGAGCGGCGCGGTTCAGCCAGCGACCCGGAGTCCCAGTCCATCAGCAGATCCACCACCCCGGGCTCCTCCAACGTGACTGAGGAGAGCGGCGCCGGGGGAGGCCTTTCCCAGACGGGGAGTGCCCAAGAGGACAGCCCACACCCCTCCTCTCCTTCCTCAGGTAAGCTTGCTCATGATTAGCCACACCTTTCACATTATATATCAGTTGTGATTATTGTGGTTCTCATTCCATAATACTGCGTAACAACATTTGGCCTTCATAACTTATTATGCACATTTTACTATTATTTGACTGATAGTATTTATTGTTTTAGGACAATTATTTATTTCATCGGTACAAACACATTTTTAAACATCAAGATGTTTTAAAAACAACTACATTCTCATAAGGGTTTATCATCCTGCCACTCACAAAAAAAGAAAGAATACAAATATATATATTTGCAAATATAAAAAAAACTAACTAACTGTACTGTTGTATCTAGTTATGGGTTAAACCTAAATAAGGCAACAATTATCCTTGGAGAGGCATGCTTTCATAAAGGCACAGTAGAACAGTCAGGCCTGTATGTGCACGCAGAGGAGTCTGAGAGGCAAGCTTTCATAAAGGCACAGTAGAACAGTCAGGCCTGGATGTGCACGCAGAGGAGTCTGAGAGGCATGCTTTCATAAAGGCACAGTAGAACAGTCGGGCCTGTATGTGCACGCAGAGCAGTCTGAGAGGCATGCTTTCATAAAGGCACAGTAGAACAGTCAGGCCTGTATGTGCACGCAGAGGAGTCTGAGAGGCATGCTTTCATAAAGGCACAGTAGAACAGTCAGGCCTGGATGTGCACGCAGAGGAGTCTGAGAGGCATGCTTTCATAAAGGCACAGTAGAACAGTCAGGCCTGGATGTGCACGCAGAGGAGTCTGAGAGGCATGCTTTCATAAAGGCACAGTAGAACAGTCAGGCCTGGATGTGCACGCAGAGCAGTCTGAGAGGCATGCTTTCATAAAGGCACAGTAGAACAGTCAGGCCTGTATGTGCACGCAGAGGAGTCTGAGAGGCATGCTTTCATAAAGGCACAGTAGAACAGTCAGGCCTGTATGTGCACGCAGAGGAGTCTGAGAGGCATGCTTTCATAAAGGCACAGTAGAACAGTCAGGCCTGTATGTGCACGCAGAGGAGTCTGAGAGGCATGCTTTCATAAAGGCACAGTAGAACAGTCAGGCCTGTATGTGCACGCAGAGGAGTCTGAGAGGCATGCTTTCATAAAGGCACAGTAGAACGGTCAGGCCTGGATGTGCACGCAGAGGAGTCTGAGATCTATTGTTAGCTGTGGCTTGAGAAGGCGCAGGCATGGTCTCCTCTCGCTTTAGTGCCATGGGCCTGCCCTGTGCCCACTGCGTGCCGAGCATGTGCCCCCATTTGTTTGGTGGGGAGCCGGACACCCACACACTGAGGCTCTAACCGAGGCATGTCTGGGTGCCTGAACCATTGCCTCCAGCTATGGCCATGGCCAACTTTCGCCCAATTGCCTTAAAACACAGGAACACCATCCATGCAAGAAACCAGATGCAGGTTCCTCATATACCTGATACTTGATACTTGGCTTCATCAAGTCCTATCGCCTTCAGTAGTTACAGCTTTCTCCGGAATCTTTTCTACTGCAGAGGCCATGCTTGGATAACACAAATACATGTAATGTTTTCTCAGAGACATTGGAATATTACATATGAGCCTAGAGAGCTCTTTCCTTGGAACACCGCTAAAGTATGGTAGCAGCAGGATACTTTACAAGTAATTAAAACATTTTTAAAAAATGAGAGACACTGAACCTGCCAAAGCAGAAGGGCCAAAAGCTGGATAGATAAAGTGTATGTTTACCAGGATTTAAATAGGCTATTGCTAATGATTACAGAACTTTTAAAGGTAACTTTCTCATTCCTCTGGGTAGAAGTCTACAGCTAAGCAGCGTGCCTGTTAATTGGGTCATGACTTTGTGATAATCAGTTGGTTTAAGCTAAACAAGACACTAATTAAAGATATACATATAAAGCAGGTCAAAAAAAAAACTAACTTCATTTGCAGAGTAAAATATGCTTTTAAGTTGAAGGGAAAACTGGCTTAGCTACAGGCTCTAAGCAACTTAATTTCAACATTACAGAAGTTGTTTATTCATACACTGTACCAGTGAGTCCTTATCTTCGCCATGTAGTGCAATGGGTTTGAACATGGAATTGGCTATGTTTATTTTAATCTAAGAAATAATAACAGACAACCCCCCACCCCAATTAGGAATTAATGAAAATGAGACGGAGATAAAAACCTATTTTCTTATACAGACTATTAAACCTAAACAGTATTCAAGGGAGAGAGGGGGAGAAATAGTACGGAAGTAATTATCTTCTGAATTATAAAGCAGGAAGTTTTATTTTCTTAATTTTTTCTCAAGTACTTTGAATTGCTCAAATTCAGCTTATGGCATTTAACATTTTTTTATTTGAATTTAAAGCTTATGGCAGCTAAACAACAACAGCATAAACAGCATCATCAGTACATTATTACTATTATTATGATTATTATTATTATCTAAAATGTAGAATATTTTTCATTTTTATTTTATGAAAATGATAATGAGGAATAATCAATGGTATATTGCTGTAGCCTTGATGTGTTAAATATATATCTTGTAGTCAAATGCTAAGAATAATATAAAAATTAGGTTAAATTTGGTTAAGGCTTCCCAAATTATTTATACCAATACAGAGAGCGGTTTCAGATATTTTTGGAATGTGTAATCTTTAAGCACTGCTGGTCTGAGTAACATGTTTTTAAATAATGCAGCTCTCAAAAGGAGTAGTCAGGAGTTAGAAGACTTATAACGGCAATGTCTCTCACTGTCTGCGTGAAAATAGACCCACGTTGTAACGAGGTTGAGTTTCATTGGCTCGTTGCATAGATCTGACTGTGTTCCCTGTTCCCCTGAGTGAGGTGATTGAGTGTGATCACAAGCCGAAATCCCTGCGTTTAGCCACAGTTCAGGTGGGCGGGCAGGCAGGCAAGTGGGCACCGTGCCAGCCCCCTGCCGCCGTTGCTAATGTGCCTTAAAGTTGACCTTGAGGGCTCCCCTCTGCTGGAGAAGAGTGGCACAGGCTGAGTTTGATTCATTCTCGGAGCAGAGACTACAAATCACGGAGAATTAAGAGGATTCATGTGTGTTCGCGCTCAAGAGAAGAAATCCATTCAGCCTGCCCGAGCAGTCGCGCACACCTGCAGTCCGTACGTGAGGAATCGACTCAGTGCCTTGATTTAAAAGCAATCACGTTACAACTATTTTATCATTTCTGCTGCATGGGTAGAACAAAGTGACTGTGGGCCATAATTATGAAATAATGTAGGCTACATCAACACTGCAGAAATGGAACGTTCGTACTACACATTATCAGTCATATTTGGAGTTTAAGGGAAGTTTAATTAGCAAAGAAACTGAGCCTTCACCTAAGGAGAAGAAAAGGTGGTATTTGTTATTGTTTTGAAAATGAACAGGATGTGGTAAGTGGTGCCTCACAGTAGTTACTCGTCATTTACTGAATTTACTTGATGTCTTTTGCCCAGAGAGAAGGTTTTTTTTCCTCTTTTTTTGCGCAAATGAATTGAAGGTCCTCCTACCACCCACCCAGTGCAATTTTGAGAGAATTAAACTTGAATTACAGTAATCAACAATAACATCTCAACTGTGAAGGAAGGTCAAAACCAAGTCTTTTCTCTTTAACACCATATTTGTTTAACAGGGGGGGGGAATCACAGCACCAGAATTTCCTTTAAAGAACTTCTCGTGCTCTGTTCCTCAGTAATAAACCTTAAATACGCTTCATTTTCATTTCCCATTTCAGGCCTCTCTCTCTCTCTGATTCTTTATTACATTTTTTTTTTCATTATTTCTTTTCTTAATGCAAGATTGGTTTTCCTCAAAAAAGAAACTATTGTACTTTCAAATTCTCCACTATGAATTTGGTTTTATAAACAAGGGGCTCCAAACTTGATAGTATTTCTGAATTCATTGTGAGAGGCCTTTGAGCCGCGGGCTTCTCAGAACAGATATAAAACAAACGGCTTACAATGAAAAGCAGAACAGAGGCCATTGTAACCTGGTGTAATACTCTGTAAAGGGGGATTGGGAAGCTTGGGGACTATTTAAAATGCACTCGCCTGCTCTAAAGGGAGCTAGCGAGGTCAACGCCACCGTCAGACGGTCGTGGCAGGGGTGTGCGACGGAGGGGCAGGGCGAGTGAGGGGTGGCGAACACGTGGTTCGCAGCTGTTTGTTGTACGTGTGAAAGGATGTTTGAATCAGTGAACATGTGAAAATGGCACCGGCGAACCAGAAAATGTGTTTGTGCTGCAAGTCACTGACTGGCTGCTGAGAACTGGAGCCCAAGATCAACCGCTGGAAGGGAAGCCTTTGACCCTTCAAAAAAGGCCTGGCTCAACAGACTGGCAGTAAGATCCTCTCGGCTCTTGGTGTCCAGCCTCTGTGTTTACATTTTTTCCCCTCTTTTCCCTGAGAATCCTCCATGTCTAAATATTCTTTAGAGGAAGCACATTTTAACACGGGGAGGATTAGTTGTATATCTCGGGGTCTTTACAGCTTTCAAACACGTCGGCAAAATACTTGCTTCACACAAATTGAAATTGGATTTGCTTTGTGATGCCTTAGGTTATAAGGCTTCGATATCCATCTAATTACATAATTACAATGAGCGTAATTACACTTGCTGACTACTTTTACATTGTAATTTCTGTGTAATTAAAGAAAAATGACCATAACTGTAACTTTGTGGAACGCCGTAACGCGAGTTTCCTCTGTATGTCATGATTGTGGTTAACAGACGATCAGGTTTGTGAAAACCAGACTATTCATATCAGAAATTCCAATGCTGTGGAAATAGATTATTTTTTATTCTTTGGTCCTAAATATAACACATGGAAGCTGCCCCCTAGATAAATATCAAATACCTTGCGGAAGCAGTTTTCCGTGTTTGCCTGTGGAGACTATAAAAGCATTTTAAAGCCCACGACAATGCATACACCACTGAGAAAATCCCGATAAATTTTAGAGCTGCACTTTTGAGTAACAAGGAAGAGGGCCACAAGTTTCTTCAAAAAGATTCTCTGGGCTGTGGACATAAACAGGTATCTGATGGAGAGATCAGAGTCTTGGTTTTTCAGTAAGGATTCACTGAATGTGCTTTTTCTATTTCAGTGTTTTGTGTCAATGCTTTGAAATGAGGACAGTCTTCTGTGTATTTTCCCAGCTAATTAGGAGTATATCTCGATGAATTATGTCAGTGTCTTTCCGTATAATTGACTTCCATTACTGCTTTTGAATCTGAAAACCTGCTTTTACTAACCTGTGATTTACCTACTCGTTTGAAGCCATCCGCTTCAATCTGTCATGCCATTTTGCTGTCATAAAATTTAAAAAGCTGTTCTTTTATATTAATCAAATTTATTACAGTGCCACATACGGTATAGTAGGTCAGGGCTGTGATGTCTTTAATTTTCAAAGTCTCATCCACGTGCTAATTGTCTGCGCACGGTATTGATTGACAAGTTTTGCATACATGTGGAATTAATAACATCTTAGTACACACATACACAATATGAAAGGCCAATTTATTCCCCCCTTGCAGTATATTTGATTTCCCTCTTTTATTTTATTTTTATTTTTTTCCCGTCACTCCCCCCCGCTCTTCTTCTTTCATTCACAATTTGCAAATATTACCTGCAATGGTAATTTGCTTGCTTTCAGGTCAGTCGTATCATAATGCTGTAGAGTTCCGATAAGTTCCGTTTTAAACTTAATGTAACAGTAATGATCGTTATGTTTAATCGCGGTGTTCCTGTGTGACTGTCACCGGGCAGTTTTTATGAAACATTTATCTGTTTATCTGTTTAATGTCTTAATGATCTCATTAGAATCCCCTCACTTTGATATGTAACTGGTGGAGAGACGTATACCGTAGTGTGTGTGAGAGAGGGTAAACTGCAGCCGTTATACCAACCGGCTTTTAATTCCAACTCTGCCAAAACATTGCTTACCTTTCTCCTGAACAAGCCTCCTTGGCACGGCCACATAGTTTTTTCTTTCGTTTTTTTTTATTTTTTATTTTTTATACTCTTCCCCATTCCTGTTTTATGTTTTTATAATTAAAACATAATATTTATCTTTCCATAACAGAAGGCTGCCTTACTGGGGTAGGCAGGCTGCTTGAATATTAATATTTGAAATACATCAACATAATATCTCTTTGACTGTCAGAGAAAGTGTCATTGCTAAAATGGAGGTGTCTCACATTTGATCCCCTCATGCAGTGCTTCTTAAAGCATTGAAAGGGGGCCAAGTGGCAATTAAGAAATATATTTGGAGGGTTGTACCCTTTTAGGATGAGGGATTCATCTGGCGTACATCCTCTACCAAACTGGACCCATGTGTGTTTAACGACCCGACCTATTAATGGCCACTGATGCATGCACTCTGACAAACATTTGTTTACCTTAAAAGTCATCATTTAAATCCTATCGGAGCTGGGAATGTTGCTTTTTTTTCTGGAAAATAAAGTAAGTTTAAGAAAGAAGGAAAGCCCCAGCGACTGCGTTTACTTGGACGTACTGTCACAAGCGCACTTCCAGTAGGTGACCCTTGGAAAGTAAATAATTTAAGTATGTGTTGCCACATCGGTTCAAACCCACTTTCCCTGAGCTATATTCTGCCATATAAACCCGAGGTTTTCTGAAATATAAATTATATTCACAATCAAAATTTTGTATCCAACAGTCATTTTCGCTATTAATAAAAAACGGAGATTAAAGGAAAATGTCACGTACACCAGGTATGCATTTATTTGATGATTGCAATCTGCCTATTCGTATCCATCTCTCCGGATCCTCCGAAATGAATGGATGCTTTCAGACTGAAGATGTTGACATGCAAATATGCAGTTGTGTGTTGTTTGAACAAGTTAACTTGAGAGATGATTGAGGTTGTTCCCATGTGAAAGAGCAACTGAATACATTGACCTTTGTCTCATTAAATATGGAAGACCAGCCATATGATACCATGACAGAAGACATGCATGAACAGACGTACGCGCACACACACAAACACACTCACACACATACACACACTCACACACACACACACACACACTCGCACGCACGCACGCACGCACTCACGCACGCGCACACACACACACACCGCAACACACACCGCAACAGGCGGGGGAAATGCAAAATAAGAACAAAAAACATGAAGTGACATTTATCCAAATTGTCGAATTGATTCACACAAATGTAAAGGACAATTAAATAAGCTGTTAGAGGGTTTTTTTTTTCTTGGTAGCCATCACTGGGCAAGGCAAAGGGACATTCATTACTTAGCTATGTGTTTCCATTCTACCCTTGTTCCTAACCCCATTGACAGACTACATAAAAAAGCCTTTTGTGTGAACATCAGGGCCCTGACATGAGGAAGATAATGACATGAAAAGTTTGCCTCAGTTTTTTAGCGATACTCATCTCCTAATCAAGGAGGGGGGGTGGGGGAGAAAGAAAGAAAAAAAATTTAAGTCCAGGGATTAAGATCTCCATTTTTTTTTTTTGCCTGTGCATTCCAATTGTTCTTAAAATATTTGGCAATGTCAATTAGTAAGTGAGCAGAGCTAGCTGATGAACACAATTTTCCACTAGACTGAGCACCCTATTGTTGTCGAGCTAACAGCAGATTTCTGAGGTCATTATCATTCCCTGTTAGCCTGGCCCAGCTGCTCCTCTCTGCTCCAGCCAAACTTTACACCACGGCTCAGGGTAGCAGGCAGCAACAGGGGGCTGGGAAGGGAGGAGTGAGAAGTTGGCTTACTGCTCACAGAGAGAGAGGGAGAGGGAGAGGGGGGAGAGATGGATCGGGGAGAGGAAAGGATGGGGAGAGAGAAAGGGTAGTGAGAAGAGAGAGAGGGATGGGTAGTGAAAAGGGAGAGTGATAGAGGCAGAAAAAAGCCTTCCGTCTTGCGGCAGGAGACAGCATTTCAAGAAAAAGGAAAAAAGGCTTTTTTAAAATTTAATACTGTATATCTTAGCAGGAAAATCCTTTTTCTGTGTTAAAGCCGACTTCCTGGTCGTCCAGCTGCCCTTTCCCCCGAATTACTTAGCACTTGTCGACTGAGACTGACTAGCAAAAGGGACCACAGCAAATCAGAGTTATGTCATTTCCAACATGAATATGAGGAGAGGATTTGTTGGTGGGGGTGGGGGGTGTGGTTTGGTGATGTGGGGCAGACTGTCAGGAGAGTAAGAGCAGAAAATGAGCTCATTCACAGATTAAAATATATATATATTTTTTTTGTATTCCTTTTATGTATTTTGTCTTTTAACAGTAATGGAAAAAAATAGGCATGGGAGTTAGGGAGCTGTGATTTGGGTATTAGTTCTGAATGTACGAAAGGCAAAAGAGTAGAATCCCTCAGTAAATATAAAGCAGATATTTACCATAAATTAGTGCTGTTGGCGCCCATACTTTGTGATTTTGCCTATGTGTGTGTGTGTGTACATATCATTTTTTAAAAGCAAAATTAAAATGGAGTCATTCATACATTTGTGTAATTTAACATTTCTCTTTAATATAAAAAATTCTAAATGAGGATGATGGTGTTTATTCCTTGTTTCTTCCAAGTTCCCCCCCCCCCCCCCCACTCTGTCTTGTTTGAGATGTTGAGACAATCTGCCTCAGAGAAGAGGGAACCATTTTAACCTTTCAACTTTGTAGAAGGCCAAGACAAATTATCCATTTTTAAAATCCCACAAGACAAGCCATTGGGACAAAACGTCGTAGGCAATTTTAAAACACTAATTGCTGCAATAATCATGACCGAGTATCCCCTTTAAATCTGTGATAACTTTTTGATTTCCAAAAATTGGGAATTTATAATTTTTTTCACCTTGTGATGTTGTTTATTTGAATGACTTTCTAGTTTCAATATTTGTCCCTTGTATGAGTAGGGAGAATGGAGGATATCTAAGGTGTATGTCTCTCAGGATGAAATATTCACTGGGAGATGGTGAATGAGAGGGAAGGAATGTTCTGTGCTTCAACCAAGCCCAGCTCCTTAAAGGGGATTTGGTGTTCAGCAGTGCTTATGCGCGCTGTGCTCATACATATCCTATCCAGCCCCCTCCCAAGCCCTGGCTCTCTGGAGGAAAGGAGGCGGCTTACCTCCCTGGATACGCCGGGCGCCGTACAGCACGTTGGGCTCCGTGTTTGCCGGAGGTTTTGCGTGGTGACTTTCAGCTGTGCACGCGAATTAGAGCCCCTCCGCTCTTCCCCGGCATTTGGGAAAGCGGCGACGGCAAAGCCGGGGTGTGCGAGGCCTACTACCGGTGACGCGGCACAGCTTCGGCTCACGACGTTACATAATCCCCGCTCTCCCGCGCGCACCAGCACCCCCCCCCCCCCACCTCAGCCGTTTGTCCCTGAGAAGTCAGCTACTGCTGTGTAATAGCGAAGCGAGAAGCCCCTCCCGAACGCCGAACGAACGCCTTGAGCATCTGTGAGGGGGCAGCAGCGCGCCCGGCCGAGGCGGGGTAGGGGGAGGGCCCTTTGGGGACGTCGGCCCGGGGCACGTGTATATCAAATGATCTCTGGTGGCTCCATTACATCCATGCACACCCTACAGTAAGACCTGCTTTAAATCAAAGCCCTGTCCGGTCGGCTTATTGTTGTGGACAGCAGGAGCAGGGGACAGAGAAAGGAAAGCCGTCGTTAACCTCATTGTTAATCGGCGGGCAATTGTTTTGATTTAGTACGGGGAGTGGCCTCACCCTCTTACAGGGAACAACGCGAGGGTTATTGATTATTTATATGTGATAAGAAGGGCGAAGGACAGGCCATTCGGCCCGTTCATGCTTGTCGTTTACCTACAAACTGGAGAGTATCTAACGCTCGGCCTTTGCCTACAAGCTTGAGTGTGTAGCGCAGCATTAGGTCTGAAGTAAAAACCCCCTTGGGTCTCTGCCTTTAGTACATGATCTACTGTGGCCCTTTGGCTTATACATGGCATTTACAGACACATTCTGCATAGTCATCCTTAGCCGTCCTTGGATTTTTATCGTTTCTTTATTGATGGGGGAACAGGTTGTGATAAAATCACCAAGTACCCTGCGATATTGTGACGCTCACCTTTGACACATCCGCCTGTGCAATCCAGAAATGATTAAAAACGAGCCGTTTACCCGATTCCTCCGACTCTCGCCACAGCGCAGAACTCCCGACGTCTGATGAGCGTACCGAAAGGCGCTTCTTATCGCGATGGAAGCTCGTTCGCTTTGAGCTGAACAAAACAAAACAACAACAAAAAAAAAAAACGTTTGTACTTGCCAGCTGCATGCTTTAATGTGCTCCCAAAAGCCCAGAAGCCCCTCCCTGACACACCTTTATATATTCAAAAGCTATATGTCTAATCCCCCTTGCCTACCTGTAGAAAGTTTGCATTAGTTGCGAGCAGCATCAAAGCTTTGCTCTCAGCCTGCAGCTGCCAAACATCTTGTCCCCTGTTATTAGATATCCAGCTGTCAGAGAGAGGCAGGGGAAAGAGGGAGGAAATCTCTCACCAACCATATGGTACAAAGTTCTGCCGGAGCTTGGCGCTCCAAGGATTGTTCAGTGCCGCTCCGTAGGCAAATGGCAGAGTGATGTATCTCATCGCTCTGTTAATATCAAGCTCAGAGAGATATTTTTAAAGCCGGAATATTGAAACGTACTGGAAGTAATATGTCAGAATTTTATGTAATATTAGCAATTCAGCTTTGGGAGCTTTGGCCTGTTTTATGAAGGAATATTGTTTTAGCAGGATGACATCCTTTCGTAGATATTCTGTGTACTTAAATGACACATGTAATGCAAGAATTTACCGTAGTTGTTCAGTCATTGTTTCCAGTTCATTTTATACAATGGCTGGACAATGCTGCAGGTAAAATAAATAAATTAATAATATTTTTTTTTTTAAGTGTGACTAGAAGTGTGACATTTTACTATTATTTTATCAGCATGTTGTTTGAGTTTTTCAATGATGTTCCTGAATATGATAATACCAGGAAATTCCTACATTCTATGTTCTGTATTTATAGACAACTTTAGCTATAAGGGGCCTTAATACAGCCACCTTGCTGTTACTAATGTGCTTAAAGCTTGACATATTGTCAGCAAGCGTTGAGTCTCAATGAATCCTGAACCCTCGCAAGCACTATTGTGTGGCTGTGAATGGATGTTGCACATTGTAATTGGTGAATAAGAGAGAGAGAGAGAGAGAGAGAGAAAGAGGGGGAGAAAAGTGAAAACACAAATCTTTCCTCAACCAACCTGAAAACAGTTGCTATTAAATGCGAGCAGGAAAGATTAATATAGCGGTAACATCGTTTTGGAGGGACAGTAACGGTAATGGCCCCTCTGGGTTTTTAATGAGTGTTGTGCCCCAAACAAAATGAGCTAATTAGTGTTATCATCCATATATCAGCCTATACACGCTGTGTATTTACGCATCCTCTGTCGGCACAGGAACTGAACCAGGGCTTAGACTGGGTAAATACAAATGGGAATTGAAGTTGGAAAAAAATAATGTTCTCATGCACATGTCGTTAACCGGTGCTGTGTACTGACGCTAAATTATCGATTGTCGGAGCATTTAGCAGGACGGCCCTGATTGGCCACAGTGGTTAGCTCCCCAGGCAGACGAACTGTTAAGTGACCAGTCTTCGAGGTGCTATTCTAAAAGCAGTCTGATTGATGATGTGGTGTCCGTGCTCTGCCGGTGTGGACTCGAACCTGACTCCGCATTTAAGAAGCCAGGCAACTTTACCATTTTTTATTTATTTATTTTCCTCCCTACACTTTGCAAAGACATCCCTGTCCGCCGGCCCCTCACTATTCTTAAGATTGCTATGGTGAAAAATACTAAAATGGATCCGTTAAAACCAGTGTGGATATATAGTGTTTTTCCCTGGTTGGTTCTGAAGGCCGTGCTCTGCTTTCGAGTGCACTGATTAGATGGATGGGGCTAAAAGAAGGATAACAACGTGGTTAGCAATATTCTCTGGGAACAGGAGGTGATGATAGCCTGATATTTGAACACAAGCCCAGTTGCCTCTGTGTAAGCCCTGTTTGTCGGGCAGCTGGCTTTGGTGGACATGCTGACCCCTAGTTTATTTCTTTTGCGCTAAGCCTATTATAAAATCAATAAACAATTGTGTTGTTGTTTTTTTAAGTCTTTTTTCTCCTCTGTATATCCTCTACAATCTTGGAAGGACTCTCGCCCTCCTCAAGTCTGCAGGTAAGGGGCCCTCAGTCCCTCCCCTGCAAATAAGCCTTTATCAAGTCTTTAACCAACTCGCCACCCTGTCGTTATTCAATTGGGTCCATTCACAAAGCCAACCTGTACTTGAACCTTAGGCGAAGCGTGAACTTTCCTGTATGCTGCGCAAACCTGTGAGGCTGGCATGGGTTTTTTTTATATTGCACTTTCAGCCTGTTGCTAAACAATAAACTACCATAGGCTTGGCTCTGCCCAAAGAATGGAATCAAGCTTGCCCAACTGGCAGTATAAAAATGTAATATCTAGCCCCATATGTAAAGATGTAATTCTAGCCCCACATCACAGTAGCGGAGAAAGGGAGGTGCGCTTTTTCCCCCCCTCTGTTTTAGCAGCTATTTTGGCTAGGTATGTGTCTAACCAAGGTGGCGCTACCCTGTTTTACTGCTCTTCCAAGGTACAATGACCCTGAAATTATACACAATTTTGTGTGAATGAATGCCATGATCTAAGAGCACATTTTCTCAGGTTCTACAGCCACACACTCACCACTTCAGACCAAGCTCAGTCCGCTAGCCTAGCAAAGTAGCAAGATGCGACTGTTCATAGTGCTAGGCTACCGCTTTCACCCCCAGGTAAATCTGAAATGGAGCATGCTGCTACAACCATCTACTGTCACGGTACAAATCAGCTGACGCTAAAATTGGCTATAGTGAGCAGGTAAAAAAACAGCATTGTGACACGTTCTAGTAACGTCCCCCAGACATTCATTACATGACGTTATATTGTAACAAGTAACAGATGTTGCAGGAACGTCCCTGAACGTCCCATTAATGTTATGAGCACGACATCATATCATAAGGACATTGCTTGAACGTCCCCGAAAAATTTAAATTAAATGTCATATTGTAACCAAACAGTGACCTTCCTAGGACTTTAATAACGTCCTAGTAATGTTTTTATGCCATCCCTAGGGAACATCACATCTTGATTGTTTGAATGATTATTATTGTTTGATAAAGGGAAGATTATTTTAATGCTGATAATATGCAAATAAATGGAAGCTGTTACCAAGGACGTGATGTTACTCTAGCTTAGCAGGAACAGAACAGAGCGGGACTGCCGTGGTGCCAGCCTACGGGGTAATAGGTGCCCTCACAAAAGCGAAAATATAACCCAAGCCACCAGTTTTTAAGGAAAATAGTTACACCATTCTAGCTTAAATAGAAAATTAGAAACATGACAAAATGTATTAATTTTAATCATGTGACAAATTTAAAATTAAGCGATTTCTGCTCTGGCCACTAGGGGGTACATTGCACCCCCCCACCATTCATACAGATTAACATGCATTTTACAAACTCTTCTTATGCATTATTGCATTTTACTGTAGTTAGTTAAGGGGGTAGGGGGATGCTTCTGGTCTGATGTCCTATTCAAAGATGTTAGGTCTGCTTTAAAGAATCCAGGAACTTCAGCATTGTTTATAGATAATCTAATAATGTGACCGGAATCTACTTTGTACATTTTGGTTTCTCTTTCAGGAAATAGAATATTTGCATAAAATTAGGTAAACCTGGTTTCACTAATGAGCCTTTTAACCATATCACTCATTTTTTCACTGGCTTCATTTTATTTTCAGCATATTTAAACTCTGGAAAAGGATTTTTAGACAGGTAATAACATTTGTGATAAAATCTGCACACTGACTGACTGATTCGTAAAATATGCATCAAAAATAAAAATGAATTCACTATCAGTGGAGTGTATGAATCCTACTGTAGCAGCAAGGATGAAAATGTAAACCTTCCAGCTTACAATAACTTTGAAGTGAAAATTGCAGAAACAAGTCTATGTTCTCGTTGTTATTTTTTTAAAGACTTATTTGAGGGCTTGTAATTATGGATAATAATCTACAACTGAGGGTTTGCTAATGAGACAGTGTTGTATGTACAGTTCATATGGAGTCCTCTATTCAATGAGACCAGTGTGGGAAGAAGAAGCCACTCTTTGTTCTAAGTGCTTTTGCCAATTTGAAATCGTGCCTTTACAGTATGTTCAGTTCTTAAGAATTATTTATTTTTTTTAGCTGTGCGTTATTAGCAGATTTTTCCAAGCTGTTGAATCCTCTGCTCTGCGCTCACCATCCCAGATTGGCTGGTCTTCTGGTGAGATACGAACACGGTTTGCCCTCGCCGCGGCAGAGGTCGCACGCCGCAGCCCTCCCAAACTGCCCCTGTTTCTCCCGACATCATCCCTGGGGATGCTCTGAGGAAGTGACACTGCACTCTACTGCGCTCGCAAGCTGCTTAACAACAGGCTGCTGCCATGCGCCGGCCACCGGCTTGCACAGCGACAGCGTGCCACAAGAAAGCGGCGTAAACACATATTGTTTCAAAGCAGAAATAGAGCTGAATTGTTAATTAATCACACAGGACTGCGTAGAGTCTACACTGCCAGGGTCCTGTGGCTGTACAATTCACAAGAGAGGGGGGGGGGGGAGGGTTCAGAGTGGAGAAGGAGGAAGAGGGGCGGGGCCACCGGCGTTCTCCTGTCTAGGCCCCAAGACTTCGCGGTCCCACCCCGGCCGGCTCGCGGCTAGCCCCTGGGCACGTTTTATCCCTCTGCCTTTTGACTGATCCATTTTGTGTCTTTCAGACGTGGGGCCTGCCCAAGCGTGCCACGTCTTACTGGCTCGGCCCTTTTCGCTTCCGCTGCCGGGTCAGCCTGCCCTCGCGCGCACTGCGTTGGGCGGTGTAGGGCGCCCGCGGCCAGGCCTCGCGTTGGACAGGTGATGTACACTCCGATCTTTCTGTAAGGAGAGAAAGATCGTGAGGTAATCTCTCACAAGCGCGCGGGGAAGCGGCAGCAACCGCAGTTCTGCTACGGAATAACGCATTCCTGTAACCCTATTTGCATGCAGCATCCTGTGTTCCAGTATTAGTTCTGGACATGCATAGAGAGAGCACTTTCTCTGCCGTTTTGCCTTTTTCCTCAGGGAGAAACATTGACCTCATTTGTGAGGACAATAACCCCCTTGACTTTGGGGATTAAGTCATGAAACCTTTGTGGATTAATTAGGTTTGGAGCTGAATTCGCTTAGCATTGCCGGAATGCAAAACTTGGGTGAGCTCTAGCTCAGATTACAATTGGTCTTATAATGCTTACTTCACAATTAAATATTTACATCGCCCACGTGGATATTACCCTGCCTTTATGCAGCAGGATGAAGGCAGCCCATTGATGATATGAAAAGGTTGGGGTCCTGATCTTTGCATTTTGCTCATTGAATATCCAGGAGAGAATGTCAACATAATGAGCGTGAAGCGCTAACACCGACGATGCTGTGGGAATTATATTGTTTTAGTTGTCTTGGTAACAAGCTAAGTGTTTGTTTTGTAAGATATGGCACAATCTCAATTTAGTTCGCACCTTTTGTTTTTGTTAAGAGCATATGCTATTTTATTTTAACTTACATGTGAAAAGAGCTGTTAACACAGTTGGTGTACAAATACCAAAAGCGTTTTATGCACGGAGGGAGAATTGCAGAAAGCTGCAAAGCCTTGCATCTGCGCCTTTTTACATATTGATTAAGCATACAGCATTGCATCTTCAATAAACATTTCCACAATTCACGTTGTTATTGTGTACTGTTTATTCCAAACTTGGAAAGAAAACAGTTTAATTAAAGTTGTGTAATATATGTACGGTGAATATATACTCTGTTAATATATATATATATATATATAAAATATCGCCCGTATTGTCCAAAATAACTGAATGTTTACCATTCAGATATAAAAAAGAGACTTCAGGTCAGCCTGTCAACAAATGCTGATTGTCTTTTTTTGCCCTCTACTTTTCTATAAGCTGAATGTGGAAATTAGGGAGCACAGACAGCAGGCTCTGCTGTATGATTGGCTAGAGAGTCACCCAAGTTTCTCCTACTATTGCTCTATATGTGTAACTGATTTACGGTGTCGAGTGGAGTAGGCCTCACTCTTCTCAAAAAAGTTTGGCAGATCACAGGGAGGGTGACAGTGGCTTAACACAATCTTTAAGGGGGCTAGTGGGAGCGCTTGTCACCCGAGACTCAGGCTAAGTCCTAGTTGATCCGCGGGGGGACGAAATGCCACATCCCCTGGCGGCCACCGCAGGTGATGTGTAATCGCGCTTGCACAGTCCTCCTCCGTCCAGAATCAGGTATTTCCTATTAGACACAGAGATGAGACTCAATGGGACGAGGATTCTGGGAGACAGGAAATCCTATTGTGTGAGGCACTGAGCTCCTCTTCACATTTCAAGCGTTTCTGCTGGTGTTCAAGAACAGAGGATTGCGTTGTGTTGTGGTGTGTTTGGTGAAAAAAGGGGGGGAAACCTTCAACTTTTGAAAAAGAAGTTAAAAGTTTGGATGTTCTGGATTTTATTCATAAGAAACAAGCTGTTCACATTCTGATAATGGCACCATGTCAATGAAGTCTATTTTGGTAAAGTTGTATTTTTAGTCCTGGTGAGACATCATGCGGCTCTAGAAAGGCGGATATAAGTCCTGTGTCTCTGTTCTGTGTTAAACCGCGATTCCTATTAGAACAATAAGCTGAATTATAGAACACTCAACAACTGAAAAGACAACTTTTAAGATGGTAGCATGCTGGCTAAGCCTTAATTATTCCCATTACTGTAACATTGCGAAACAAAACGCCACAGCAACGTTGGGAGAACATTGGGGCACTGTCATTTTATTCTTCACCTGCTCAGTAGCAGAAGTTGAACCTTCTGGTGCATCCTGTTCGGCAGGTTAGCTAACGGTGTAACACTTTTGTGGTTGAATCAGCAATTTGTCACAACCTGCCATCTGCAAGATTTTTTAAAAATTTCATTCAAGATGGTGAGAAATTCTCAATTTTGGAGCAACATAAATGTTTCTTCGGTTCATGTGAGTATATTAAAGAAAATTAATTTGCAGCATTTAGTTGGATATATTCTCCCCAATGATCAAAGTCCACGAGGTCTTTTTGAACACGAGAAGAGACAGGAGGACAGAGAGAGAGAGAGAGAGAGAAAAAAAGAAAAGCGTCTGTATCCGTGTCCTGGCAATGACAGAGAAGTTGTGGGTGTTGCACCCCACGTCTCACAAATCCCAGCAGCACCACTATTTCAGGGGCACCGTGCTGTAAGAGGGGCCATCTGGTTGTTTTGCACAAGTGTTGTGGCTACGCATCCGTACAGGATGCCGACTTGGAAGTGGTCACCTTCTCCGCGAAATCGCTCAATCTTCTTTTCTCCTCCGCGGCCCATAAAGAACGGGGTCACGCGACCTTCGCAGGAAGTGCAGTTTTTAGCAGCTGAGAATTGGGGCTATTTGTGAATTTTTTTTTTGTTTCATTTTTAGGGTTTTTTTTAAATTTTTTTTACTCCTCATCTCTTTGCGACGCTTTCCTTTGAATGCAATGCCAGGCTGTGGGGTTCTTGGAGGGGCCTACACTGACAGCAGGTTCCTCTGCCACAAACCGTGCTCATGTCTCCAGGATTGTGCTGTTATGGGTATTTGTCAATCTTCGGGAGCCATCGTTTGCAAATCCTGAAATTTTCCTTCCACTCGTCGGACTCCATTTTGCAACGTGCTTTCAGTATAGTCTTCTGCTTGATGCAAAAACAGCCCATAGATTTTACCCCTGCTACTGTTTCATTCATTATACATTTATCTCCTCATTCATCACAGCCATGTTTATCTGTCTTTAACAGACTGCTTAACAGAGATTACTGACATCTTCAAATTAAATCTGAATATCTAAATAGCAATGAAAATAGTTTTATTTAATGTCATAAGATATTTTATCAAAGTCTTCTTCTTCTAACCTTCCAGCTTTAATTCTGACCCAATATTTTATTTTATGCTGTTTTCTAACCTCTACATTAAGGAAATATGCATTGCATTTAAGAGCTTTATTGGTTTTGAGCAGGAATAAATTAACTTTTAATCCTGTAATTATGAGGTAATAGTCAAAGACCCTGCATTATCACAAGGCTAATTCACCAACTAACCCCACCCATAGGAAAAATTTAATATGTACAATGGGACTGGTTTATGATGGTTTTGATTTGAAAAATCAAATTACATATTTCAGATCCCTCCACTATGTGTTGCATCTTTCTCAGTTTTTCTAGAACACTGAAGAATTGTGATCAGCTTGCTTATTAACTAACACAGCAATGTGGAAGACATGCTGTGTGTGACTCAATCATCTCAGAACAGAGTGTTTTCCTCAGCAAACTTAGACACTTGACTCACTGTAAATCCACACAAAATCCCAAATTCTAACACAGTTGATCAAGAAGTGCAATGCTAAGAAACCTTACCCCCCCCACCCACCCACCCCTCCTCCTCCTCCTCCTCCTCCTCCTCCTCCTCCCCCCCAAGAGTAACATTGCCCTAGAGAGCGTATTTCAGGGACGTTTGCCGTGTCCGAAACTCTTTCACGGATTTGGGCTGGTATATCCCCAAATTAAAGCCATATAAGGGAAATCGATGGAGCCGACCTAATCTCGTTAGAAGTATTGTTTTGAAAATACCAGTGCCCATGCAGTGAATCCCGTTCCTGTTTCTCTGGTGCTCTGTTTAAAAGATCAAGTCTTCCAGCTCCCACCTTGCTCTCTCCCAATCTGTTTGTTTTCTGAGCCCAGCAGTTGGCTGAAATCCTAGGTATCACATATCTGACCATATTTCAAGCTGAAATTAAGTATGTAAAAACCTTTCCCTTTAAAGGTCAGACATTAGTGCTGGTAAAAATTGATCTGTGGATTTATGAATTTAGCTTGTGTTAGACTTCCTTTGTAATGGAAGATTCAGTCGGAAGCTTAACATTGCATTGTTTTCCTTTGACAACGTATCCGCGAGACCACTGCAGCTGTTCCCCTGCCCACAATGGCAGATTAATTAGCACAATCATGTGCTCCTGGCTTCCACTCAATATGCAGGTCTGCAGTGGGATAGATAGGTAAATCCTATACATGCATTTCGAGACAGAGAATATACTTATGATGGGTTTCATAACTAGATGTATTTTGTGTCTGACTGGTCAACTCCAACCACAGGTCTAATTGGACAGAAGTATTTTTCGGGAAGTAAATGTTTCCGAAGACAGTTCGTCTCCTCTCGCTCAGAACACAGCCATTGTTATTAGCTCCCTTTTCTAATTGAGATTCTGCAGACCGATCCACCCTCTTTCTTAGTTAGTTCCTTGACATTTTAAACTGTCTATTATTCTGCTCTGCTTTCAGGTGCAATGCTGTGTAAATGGCAAGTCAAAAAATTATGTATCTTTTTCACACAGTTATCCATCAAGGACTATTAGAGGATTGGTCGTACAGCTTCAGTCATTACCGAATGCTGTGATCTTTCTGGATTGATTTTATTACCTACATCTGCTGTCAGTTTATTTCCATACTTATTTTCCCCCTTTCTTTTTATCCTTTTTTGTTTCTATAATGGTGTTATCCCCAAGGTTGATATAATAATAATTTAAGAGAAATTCAAACCTGGTATCATGCATTATCATGCTTTCAGTCAAAACATTGTGCTGTTAATGAAGGCCTTTATTTAAATAAGGTGTTGTGGATCTTTTCATTTCATATTTAGATCATTACTTCCCTGTTGTTTTTTTGAAAGCAATGGTGAGGCACAAGTGCATTTTCTGCTTGACAAAACTATCTTGTACATATCTCTTTTTTTGCTATTTCTTAACGTTTTGAATCATTCATATTTGCATACATTTCTTGCAGTAGTATTTCCCTCTTTCCTTTTGTCATCATTATTTATTTATTACTATACTTTTCTAGATTTTCTGTTTGTGCTTGCTTGTGTTTATGTGTGTGTGTCTGTGTGTGTGTGCCTGTGTGTGTGTGTTTATCCGTGCCGGTGTTTTTGTATTTGTGTGTGCTTTAACATATGTGTGGTCATATTTAGACATGCTGATATGTGTGTGTGTGTTTGTGTGTATAGAGAGTCAGAGAGAGCAAAAAAAGTGAGCGTCTGTTTAAAGGGTAAGGCAATACTTCTTTGGACAACCTTTGAAGCATTTACTTCATCACAAAATGTCTGCCCTTTTCACTTTATAGGGATAAAGGAGATTTAAACACTACCACAGAAACAGTGGATGTAACTAAAGTCCAATTTAATGGCGGTAATGTGAAGAGATTCTTGCTCCTTTAAAAGGAAACAATCTGATTGAAAACAGCACTGGGATTCTATGAGGGTGGCTTGGCTAATTTGATTTAATGATCTATTTCCTCCTCTCATGCCACAAGCAGTTAACGCCAGTCAAGGTGCCCACAGTCATCCTGCCGGGGTGTAGGTGGCCATGGGGGGGGATGGGGGGGGGGCGTGTACCGCATCGCTCCACGAGTTGGGGATCACACACAACAACAGCTTAGCCAATGAGATCTCAGCCTGGCAACACTGTCAGTGGGAGCTAACAAATTTAAATTTGTGGGGATGCGAAGAATCACCACGCCGCCTTTTCCTGTCTGAGGTTTAGCTTAAAGTGTTGATTACTCAGTTATTGTACCATTGAAATAGGTGACATTGATTAGATACTGAGCTTCACGTTGTAGGAAAACATGCAATTTAATTTTGCTCATAGTTCCAGAAATGCCCACATTTATGCTAAGTCTGTGGCAACAATAGCTAGTAGTGTCATGCTGTTTGTGGAATATCCAAGTTTAGCAGAAAGCATTATTCTGTGACGTATTCCACACCGCAAGGCTAAGGCCAGCTCAAACTCCGACTGTTAAATCTTATTGATTTGCCTGGATAGAATTCTGATACTTATTGAAAAACCTGGTACTTTAAATTCTGTGTGCTTGAAATGTGTGTATATGCTGTATACCAGATGGTGCCCCCTTTTGAAACGGGATAAACTTCTTGACAGACAACATGATCGGCCTTCTCCTTAACAGCACTCTTCGTCTAAGGCCTGCTATACTGTAGACAAACAACTTTGAAAACAAAACTTGCAATACTCATTTTAGGCTGTTAATTATTAATTATTAATAACCACGATTCTTAACCTTGATGTTAGTGTAGTACAGTGTATGTGGATAGAACAGTGCATCTTCATTCGTTTTTGCCTTTTGCCTGCTCTGTATGGCTGGATATTTGTAAGTATATAAGATAGTGCCTAGTGGGACAAATTATTGCCCTCATATTGCAGATGTACAGATCCAGATTAATTTGTAATTAGTACTGAGATTTTGAGCTTCTGTAGATAAAGGACTCAAACTTCCATTTGTGATTCTATAAATGCTGATCACTTAAAAGAACACATGCTTAAAGCCTGATAAAAATAGCTTAAGCCCGAATTATTTTGTTCGCTGACAAATACAGACACATATGTTTGAATGCCGCTGCAAGGCTGTGGCTCAGAGTAAATTAGTTTTAAGTAAACTGGTATTGTTTAGCCGTAAACATTTCCAGCGTGTTGGATCATTAGAGTAGAATTCTGCTTATTGCTGGAGTGTTAGCTCATTGGAAGCATTGTCCCTCTCTGAAAGTAGTGTCATTAAAAAAAGTAGAAGAAGAAAAAAAAAAGAAAGTTATTCACCCTTCTAGCTGAAACATTATTATTTAATTTTCCAATATCCAGTCATGATGGAAATTTCTTTGGGGTTTAGGTTCACATTAATTTGCGCCAAATGTCAGATATCTTCTTCAGATAAAAGATGTGACACAGAGAGGAAGACATAAGGGTTTTTTTTTTTGGAGAAAATAGCAGAATAGTTTTTCGTCATATAAGAAGGAGTCTATTAATAGTTGAGTCATCAGCGTAGCAATGTTCTGAAATGGCAAATTGTTAGATCCCCAATGGTGATTATTATTCTCTGTCAATGACCTTCATAACAAATTAACATTGTGGGAGTGGAGTGGAGCGTGCTTTTTAATAGGAATATGTATATGGGGTGAAATCCTTCCCATCTGCGTAGTAAACCTAGAAGTGTGAAGTGGGGAAGGGGGTGCCGTTTGGGGGGGGGGGGGGGGGGCTGGGGGTGTGCGAGTAAAGATTTTTTTTATTATTATTTTATTGATTTCCAAGCAAAGAGCATTTTTATGATGTTAATATCACAATATTGCAGGGGCACGCATTATTTAGCCCTGAGGGTGGCGTGGCAAGGATAATAGGGGCAATGAGTGAACAGTGGTAAGGACCTGTATTTAAAGCCAAATCACAGTTTTTTTTAGTACATCCTGAACAAACTGCTCAGACATTAAATATCTAGCATTAGGTATTGACATTTCCTCCCCCAAAAACAATGGGAAAATTCATACATGCAAAGAAAGCGGTGACCCGTGGTCACATGGCCAGCTTTTTAAAATAAATATTTCAAGTTTATTTAAACCGATTCATGAAAATCCGAGTAATGTAACCCAAGTGAATGTAGGCGGCTTGAATAACCTTCTCTTATTTAATATTGATTGTCCATATATTCAAAAAGTCTTTGTTCATTGCACATTTTTGTAATTGAGATATTGATTGAGGGAGAATTGCAAGTGTGTCTCCTCATGCTAATGGCTCACCTTATTATGTACAATTACATTTGTATTATTGTTATTAATATCCGCATAATGATGACGGCAGGCATAATGATGTTGGCTGCGTGCTATGCATCTTATCATCACAATCTTAAATTTGTTTTACAGGTTGCAGGGCCCCTTTATTATACCTTGTTCTTGTTGTTGATCTGGACTGGGTGAAAAAGAAATAGGAAATCAATGTTAGCCTTGAGAATTATTATATATTTTTTTCCACCATAAGAGGTATTAAAGGCACAGCCTCTCAAGTGAGTTGGCTGTGCGATAAGCGCATATTTTGGATATTTGGTGATGATTACTTGACATGTATGATTTAGTAGTATGTTAGTATGTCTCTTTCTCTCTTTCTCTCTTTCTCTCTCTCTCTCTCTCTCTCTCTCTCTCTCTCTCTCTCTCTCCCTCTCTCTCTCTCTCTCTCTCTCTCTCTCCCCCTCCCTCCCTCCCTCTCTCCCCCTTTCTCTAATTTGAATCCACGGAACAAAGTATACCTTTGCAGATTAAAAGTACCAGCTTTCTCTGATGATGAGCAGTCAATCTCTACCACGCAGGGGACATGATGAATATTTACTAAATAACACCCCCCCCCCCCCCCAAACTTTACATCGTAGAGATCCAAACTCCCTGTAGATCCGACCAATGGAAGCACATTTTTCACCCTGTGCTGCCATTATCACCCGAGTCACAGCCTTTTCTTTGACTCATATCTGTGATCAGGTGGCACATTAATAAACTTAGTGAGACCTCAGTGCTTCTTTAGCCCCCTTTTTTTTTTCCTGTAACATTTTCTTTGAAGCTTGAAACAGATTTCACAAAGAAAACAAAGATGGACCGGTGCCAGGGAAACTTATGGCACCATTCCTGACTGGGGAGCTCAGCAGAGCTAGTCTCTTTAAAGACAGTGAGGTGCTCCTTCTGTCATTTGCTGAAGAAGGAGGGGAGCGTCCATTGTTGTTATCATCATTTATACGTCGACTGTTTGGCTCTGCCATCTTTCGCAATTATACACCAGGGTATTCTCTGCACGACTGAGAGCGAAGCGCTCCCATCGTCTTTTGTTTTGCGAGACCATATGCATCAATAAAAATGCGTGCCGTAGATTTGTGGTAAATGGATGACCTGTGGTGGGCACACTGAGCCCTACAGTCGGCTGAGGTTAATGTTTTATTTACGCCTAATACGTTGTTTAATGCTTTTAACGAAAGGCAAAGTGTAAATTAATGCCATTGGTGGAGGCAGTGGGGTAGTATGACAGAAAATTATTATAAAAAATAAAATAATCATAATAATAATAATAATAATAATGCGTGAGAACAAAACTAATTTGTCTTGTTTTTTTCTGCCGCTCTCTTCATCAAACTAAAATGGTGAATAAATATGGAAACGGATTTGAGTAAAAGATAATAATAATAAAAGCGCCGTGTACAATTCTCCCATGTTATAAACGGGCAGAAAAAAGCAGCCCTTTTTCATAATAGCAGTTTTACTCACAGCCGTGCTAATAAAAATGAATGTTTCTGATTACTATCTGTGCAGCACAGGTGCGTGTTTGTTGCAAGGAGAGGTATGTTCATTAATTTTCAGCTATGAAAAGTGCACTGTGCCATAAATACACAGTCCAAAATGCACCCGCTGATAAATGAACGCACAGATTGTTAATGTACTATTGTATGGGGCTGTGTGTTACAGAGCTTAAAAAAACTTGTGCCAAATCGGAGCTCACTGGAGGTGCAACAACCCTTTCAAGGTCTAGATTATACATGATAGAGGGAGGAAAGGGCATGGAGAACACATATCCCCTCTGTTTTGCAACACCATGTGTTCATTGTATGTGTGGAAAATAGATGCAAAGGATAGTATTTTGTTCTGAAGCACATTTGAGTCATGCATGTTGTTTGATTTCAATATTTTATATATATATATATATATATATATATGTGTGTGTGTGTGTTTAAAAAAAGCTAAACGCCAGTGTAGATCTTCAAATTACATAAATTGTGCTTCATTTGTACGTATACCTGCATATAAGTGTATTTTTTAAAACCTATGCTTATGCTTGCATCAAATACAGATATTTTATCATGTCCGATTTAAACACAATAAATGAAATATAGAGCAATCCTTTTTTATTTCTCTGTTTAAACCTCAATAAATAAAAAATTTTTTAAAATAGAATTATGAACATTTCAGCAATGCTTGGAGCAAGATAACATAGCTTCACTGCAGACAAAGGAAAATTCAGCTTGAAATGGTTGTTTTTCAGTAGCTGTGAAAATGTTTTATTAGGGGACTGCCGAACACCTGCCTTAAAATGTCGTTCTCAACATCTCCCGAATGCCATTTTGCTTAATTGACTTGGAAATGGCCCAAATGTATTGCTGAATGCAGTCTAATTAATATTAATAATAAATGCCATTATTAACATCAAAGAACATCTGGTGCCCCTGTTTACTCACAAGCCTTATATCTAACACATTTTGTGGCTGTTTCATCTTGCAAGCATTATGCAGTAAACAGGGTTTTTATTTTCTATTTTTATTTATTTCTTATTTTTTTTGCCACACAGGTTACAGTCACCCCCTGTTCAAGTGTTAATATTATACATGGTGCTCATTTTAAAAAAATAAATTAAAAAAATTAAAAAGGGCTGAGAGATTTAAATGTTTCCTCTTGGCTGCATTGGTTGCCGTGATACCATCGAGGGTTTCAGGTCTCTTGTGTATGCCTTTCTTAAAATAAAAAATAAATAAATTAAAAAAGTGCTACCAGCATCTGTACACAGGGCTGTACCAGGAGTTCTGTACAATAAATCACCCACTAAATAACTTTAATCTAAAATTTCATTAAGCAGTTCTTGTCAGGTAGTAAAAGCAGGGATAATGCAATGGTGTTTAATGATAATTGGTGTTTGGTTAATAAATTCTGCAAGTTCAAATTACTTTCTAGCAGTCCGTAGAATGCTAGCCTCAGCAGTGTAACTAAACCTCAAATTGATTAACTTGCATGAACCAGGCATTCACAAAGATGGCACCCGTCCAAATAAAAAAGAGAACAGCGCATCAGCCGGATGGTGTTATGTTGCTCCGGAGTAAGGAAATGAATTCCCTCAGGGTGCATTTTTAAAAGCTAATGCCTTTCAAATGATGTCATCACATTTTACTTTCTTTTCTTTTTTTAAACCAAACATTTCTTTCACATTTTCTTCTTTCTGCACAGAGAGGCCAGTCGCTCGTCAGCACACGTGATGCATTATAATAATGGAAACATCTTGTGTTTTATGATTCTTTTTTTTATTCCCTGTGTGTGATATCACAGTAATCAAAACCACAGAACAATTTAGCTCGGAAGTGTGATTGCAAGGGCACCATTAAGGGAGAGGCCTTTTTTTTTTTTTGCTTGTTGTTGTGTTTCTTTGTGTGTTTTTTTTTTTTTCCTTCAGCCATTAATGGGAATAGGGCGTGGTCTGTCTGGAGAGGATCCCTCTCACTCTCGTCTGTCTCTTAGGAGACATGCACAAAAAGACACATACTTACACACACACATGCGCACACACCCATATACACACGGTTTCAAGCAAACACACACACATGCTTACACATGCATGCACATACATGCTTGTGAATACATATACATGCATGTGCAATGCACACATACACACTCAGTGAAATACATATATAAATGTACACACACACAAACACACACACACACACACACACACACACACACACACACACACACACACACACACAGGTATGCTTGTTCTTGGGTTGGTCCTGAGACGTGTGTATTGTGTCACACCAGCTCTGCTCTCTCTGACACGGCAGTGCTGTGCCAGACAGTCGCCAGGGTGACTGATGTTTATCCTCCTCCCAGATGGCTTGTATGACTTTACTTCAATTTCATCTTCATTCTTCCTTCTGTAATGTTACACTACATTTGGGTAAGCTCATAAAAGAGCAGGAGATGAGGCTAACCATGTTTATTGTGCCTGAAATTGAAAAGTAATAAATCATTTATAGATCTGATGTCAATTATATTCTTTGATATTTTTATCATGTATTATTAAACAGACGTTAGACTGAACCGCACATTGTTATTATTATTATTATTATTATTATTATTATTATTATTATTATTATATTTTTAATTATTGTTGTTGTTATTATTGTTATTATTATTTTTTGTAGTAGTAGTAGTGTTCATTTGTACATTGTCAAGGGAGACTTTCTTATTTTTCCTTTTTGTCGAATCATAAAACAATTTGACTGGAAAAATGCAATACTGTTGACACAAAATAAAATAAGCCAAAAAATGTAGCAGATTATGCCTTTACATATATGAATACCAGGACATGATCACCTATTCATGATCACCTTTGTGTGCCATGTAAGCCATAAAACTGGAAAGCAAACCATCGACTGTATACCAGTATATGGTGCCATTTTATAAACGTTTATGAAGCAGAGCAATGGGAGTTATAGTTTCACGTTTTTACAAGTGCCCACCTGCTGGTGACAATTATTTAAATGGCGTGTGCCTCATGGATTTTTCTCTTTCCTAAAATATGAATAAAAAATAATTAAAAACAGAAAATAGTTATAGTTATAGCAGGCTTATCGTGTGTCTCTCCATCCCAGACACTTCTGGAAAAGACAATGTATAATGTGTGGGGTGACCTTCAAATGTCATAAATGTGTTGTGCAATAAACTGTCAATATTTGTGGTTATACGGTACAGGATGACTTTTACAGTAATTGGAACGGCCACATTAAAAGCCCAGGATCAGTCAGCTGATTAAAGGCAGAGATGCAGGCAGACCATCACCAGGGCTGGTTTTCCTGCCAGTTTATACATGAAACAGACACTGTACGGCACCAGGGTGTGGGAAGCTTGGAGGGTTGTGCCCAAAATCGCACAGGATCCAGAAGTCATTTGTTCCCCTAAATCTGTGTGATTTATGCATACAGAAGGGGGCACGCTCAGCCCCGTTGGGTTTAGTCGGAGGGGCGAGGGTGTTTGGAAGCTGAGTGCTCAACCCCAGGCCCTAGTGTGGGTTTGGGTGAGCGTAGGGCCCTAGTGTGTGTTTCGGTGAGTGTAGGGCCCTAGTGTGGGTTTGGGTGAGCGTATGGCCAGCTGATCTGTTTCTCACCATGGACTGCTGGCAGAAATGGAGGCAACCCTGCAGAGTGGAGGGTTTTAAGAGGGTTTTTAGGATCTAAATTCAGGATTGTGCAGGTATCAGAGTGGGACAGGGTGTGTTTGAGGGTATATAGGGTTGGGTGGGGGTGTGTTGAGGGAATGTACAGTGGGGTATGGGTTGTCTGGGTGGGTATAAAGTGGGATAGGGGAGTCATAGAGTGTATATAGAGTGGAGTAGGGAAGTATTAGAGGGTATATAGAGTGGAGTAGGGGAGTATTAGAGGGTATATAGTGTGGAAGAGGGGAGTATTAGAGGGTATATGGAATGCGATAGGGGAGTATTAGCGGGTATATAGTGTGGAGGAGGGGAGTATTAGAGGGTATATATAGTGGAGGAGGGGAGTATTAGAGCGTATATGGAGTGCGATAGGGGAGTATTAGAGGGTATATAGTGTGGAGGAGGGGAGTATTAGAGGGTATATGGAGTGGGATAGGGGAGTATTAGACGGTATATGGAGTGGGATAGGGGAGTATTAGAGGGTATATAGTGTGGAGGAGGGGAGTATTAGAGGGCATATAGTGTGGAGGAGGGGAGTATTAGAGGGTATATGGAGTGGGATAGGGGGGTATTAGAGGATATATAGTGTGCAGTAGGGGACTAAGTGTATATGGAGTGAGATAGGGGAGTACTAGATGGTCTATAGAGTGGAGTAGGGGAGTATTAGAGGGTCTATAGAGTGGAGTAGGGGAGTATTAGAGGGTCTATAGAGTGGAGTAGGGGAGTAAGGGTATATGGAGTGGGATAGGGGAGTATTAGAGGGTCTATAGAGTGGAGTAGGGGAGTAAGGGTATATGGAGTGGGATAGGGGAGTATCAGAGGGTATATAGAGTGGAGTAGGGGAGTATCAGAGGGTATGTATAGTGGGGTAGGGGAGTATCAGAGGGTACATAGAGTGGAGTAGGGGAGTATCAGACGGTATGTATAGTGGGGTAGGGGAGTATCAGAGGGTATGTATAGTGGGGTAGTGGAGTATGAGATGGTAGAATGAAGTAGGTACATGTAAGAGGCTATACAGAGTGAACCAGGGTGAGAGATGAAGTATGAGATCATAAAGACCACGAGAATCAGCTCAGTCGCAACAATTAATATGCAGATGCTGATTATGTTTTTTTTTTTTTTACTTTTTAAATCTTAATTTATTTTTTTATGAGAGAGAGCAAAAGAGAGAGGGGGGAGATTACTGGAAGAGAAGCTTATGAGTCTGTAAAATAGTTGCTTGAGTGGGTTGCTTGATTCAGAAGTGTTTCCCCCCCACATACCATATCATGTGCCTTCGAAAAATAACATTTTTAACCTTATTTGTGTTGTCGCGGGTCATGTGCTGACTGACTTGCAACACAAGCAGTGGATGAGGGCCAGTTACTGTTTTTCTGGCTTGAACGGGGGCGGGTAAGGAGGGCTGGCACACATAGTTTCATCATACTGTAGGCTTGTACAATTTCAACAAATTCCCCATGCCATAGCGTGGGGGAAATTTCAAACATGACAGTTTTTTTGGTTTCCATTCTGTCAGTCAGGTGACATATAAGATCACTATTATTTTGCTTATGATATAGCGTGAATACTACAAGTTAAATACTTTGCTTTAAACATCTTACAGTGTTGTTACCACAGAAAAAAAAAAAAAAAAAAAAACCTGTCTAACAACATCTTTCAGTTGGCGTATTTCTCGCATCGGACTAATTCCAGAAGCAAGTTAGTTTGACTGTTCACAGATCTGAATGAGTAACAGTGCAGAGTGGGCGGGCCCCGAGTCATCGCCTTTTCATCACGCCAGCAGAGGAAACGTCACCTATCAAAGTCAGGGCCCTACAGCACGTTCGGCCTCTGCTGAGACAGCCATTTCTTTTCTTGTATTGTTCATTTCAGTACAATTCACCATATGCTACCCGAAGAGGATGATAGTGAGGATAAAAGATGAAGAGAGTACAGGGGGGGAGGACTGGGGCGATATGAAAAGGAGACCTGAAAGCTTACGGGCTGTCAGCATTCTGTCAGGGCGAAAATGGGTGGGAGAAATAGCTGTACGGTCCCATTGATGTGTTTGACTTTGTGTAGCGTTAGCAGATTTGGAGGGAGGAAAAAAAAATAGACAGAAAGAAAAGGAACGCTTTCCCAACGCGTGACGTTGAGGACCCCCCCCCACCGAGATCCGTAGTGGCTGCTCTGACCGTGCGTGCGCTGTGTCGTTGTAGACGCCGGGGACGAAGCGGGAAAGCCAGGGGCCGGGGTCCAGCCGCCCAGCTCCCAGCACCGAGACAGGGCCCTGGGGTCCGCCATAAAGGACTGCCCCTACTGCGGAAAGACCTTCAGAACATCTCACCACCTCAAGGTCCATCTGAGGATCCATACAGGTATGACTCAGTCTGCCCCCGGGGGCCCTCGGGTATGGCGTGTGGATTCTTTTTGGAATGTGCCGGTTATGCTACTAGCAAATGCACTGCTTGCAAATGTAACCCCTCCCCCTTCCCTGGGCTAATCCTGTCTCGCCCCTGTCCCTTGTTCCCTGTTCGCTTGTCCCCCACAATAGCAATGTTTTGTCTCCCTCTGCCTGCTGCAAGATTGAGGGTGTCCCGGTGCAGAGTAATGATGTGGATACGGCTGAATCCATGGATGCGGCTCCAAACGCCCCCCCAGTAAACATCCGGGCATGCCATGAACTGAGAGTAAACACTGGGAGAACGCCCTGAATAAGGACATCTGCCCAGTACATTATTCACATAGATACGCAACACGCCTAAAATTAACTTTATTGCAACGTCTCGTTTTTGCTACAATTTATTTAGCTCAAGGGTTCTGAGTTCAAATCCCACTGGGACAGTGCCGTTGATCCAGTGTACTGTACAATGCACTCATTTTGAAGCGAGGTAGCATAAGCCACCTTGGGTTAGGACATCTACAATGATTCTCCATAGTGACGCCAAATTGTAACAATCTACGTAGATTACACTGAAAATGTAATCCCGTCCATTGTTGAACCCGAATGCTCCATTGCAGGAACTCTTTAACTGGTAAACTACTTAAAAAGGGGCCAGCTTTCCTCACACCAGTAAGGAACAGAGAGTGATTGACAGTCTCTGGTGTCCGCTGCAGAATACGAATGCAGTGTATTATCAAAAACAGCATGGCTTTACTGAAGATGTAAATCAGCCAGCGATTCTTGTGTACCATCTATTTAAATTAAGGATACCTTTACCTTATTTTATGTTTGCAGTTCAGTATGTCCTGTAAGACCTCTAGTTTGGCTGCAGATGGACAAAAATCTGAGTGAATATTGTAGTCCCTTGTTGTTGGTCTCTTAAAAATGTGATATATTTATCAGCAGCTGTTTCTGAACGTGTTCTCAAAAGGAAGGTTTAATAGACACTCTTTGGCTTTTGTAAAAATATTTAGTGTAGACTTTTTAAAAATCCCAAGCAGCGTAAAATGATTTTGCATGTACACCAGACTATTCCCGAAGCTCAAAACTCAAAATCTCCTGTTGCTTGGAAATCAATTCCATTTTTTTGCTTGCTCTGAACAAGCGGACCACCCAAACAGCTTCCACCCCCTAAGTAATGAGCACATACCTCTGCTTTGAAAGGGAATGAATACATGAGTGTCATAGAAGCTTGCACTACACTGAAATAATTAGGACTTTTCTGCTGACACAGAATGCTCATGTCAACAGGAGCTGGGCTGCGGTGCCTTAGCATCACTGAATCTCTCACTACATACATATAATGGAAGAACAACAAATAGTGACTCTTTAAATCAGAAGGAGAAAATTGTTTCCTGATGATTTGAATAGGAATCACGCCTGCTTAAGGTTGGTACAGTAAGAGAGCCCTTAAGGGTATTTTACCTACAAGAAAAAGTCACACTTAGTTTTTCATAAGGCTTTCCACAGTAGGAATGCGCAAACTAAATTGGACATAGCATAAATGGCATATACTACACATTATGCAGTGGCTTCCAAACACTATAGGTGCTTTGAAACCAGATGGTAGCCCTTCGCAAGATTGGATCATAATTGCCTCTCTCATGTGTGTGATATGGGAACACCTTAGTCAGATTTACTTCCTTGAAAAAAATTTAATTGAAATAAAGTGTGATGTATCTCCAACCTCTTAGAAAACTACAATCATATTGCTTACAAAACAGGCCTCTATTGTAAAATAAAAATATTAGATTAATGACTTGCTAACATTTTGTTGAAAGGAATGAAGTGAATTTAAATTTCTCCAAAAGTTAAAGAGCTAATGTTACAGTATTAATTTCCTCTCGAACACTGAGTGGGAAAATATCCATTAGTGAAATTAACTACAGTTTCTAGGTAGCTAACAATGTGCAGTATACAGTGTGGGGCACAGTTAATGAACACTGCAGTGGGTGATATTTCATTATACAAATTAATGCTCACATTTTAATGGGAAAGTCACATAATGAATCTAGGCTTCAGTGACAGCAATTAGAGACACAGATTGTCCCCTTCTGGACAAGGCTGTATTTAGCAGTAAGCAGCTGTGTTTAAAAAAAAAAAACTCTTCACTCTACGGTGTGAATGTATAACTTTTACAAAATCAGTCGAGAGTTTTTCATAACCTCCACAAAGGGGGCCACGTGGAAATGCATATGTGTGTGATTATTTTACTATGACAGTTTTTTACAAGGTTACCTTAGCCAAACAAAGCAAACAGCCACTGCCCAATGAGGTCCTAAGCTTTGATCAGTTGTAAATCTGATAGATGAAGTTGGCTCCTCAATGATTCCAGACCAGTTGTGGCTTCAGCGCAGCCAATAAGCTTTTGACGGAAAAAAAAAAAATCTGCTTCCAGCTTCATCTCACTCTGACTTTTAAATGGTTTACAAACTTATTCTTCCTTGATTATATAAAATCAAGTGGAAATTAATCTTAAATGTTGCCATATCTGTGAACTAGTCTCACAGCTTTCCCATCATGCATCAGTGTTTATTCTGAGCTGTTTCTATGGAGTGGTAACAAATTGCAGGAATCAAAATGAAAGTGTTTAAACTGGACTCCTTCAGGGTGGAACAACAATACTTGATATAAGGCAATGGACTAGTGGTTAAAAATTTAGTACGATGAATACTGAATACTTAAGATGCTAAGAAACCCTGTCTAAGGAAGCTTTGGTTAAATGTCACGTAAGACACGTAACCTTTGATCATGGAACTTTTTTTCTCTCCACTTGCCGCACAGGACCAGATGGTAAAATTATATGTAATTCTTAAGGATAATTCATTTGTTTATTTATATTGTCTATTAATGCTCTTACAACATTTCACCCTCTTTCCTCAAGTTACAAACAAACGTTAAAAAATAAAAAATAAACTTTCGACAAACTTTTGTTAACAATGAAAAATAAGCACTCCTCTACCTTGGTGTTTCAACAGTCCATTAAGTTTCTCTGAGGTTCTCCTGTTTGTTCGAATATCAATTAAAAGTGGATTAACGGGTGCATAATGACCTTTAACAGTAAATTGTGTGTAATGTTGCAAGGCAGAATACAGTAAATTCCCCAGATGTCACACGTGGCCCTGACGCATGATGGAGCAGATGTCTTACTGGGCCCAAATGGTCCACAAACCGCATGCCGCATACTTCCAGCAATATAGATATTGATTACTCTTCAAGGTTTGTTTAGATTGTGCTGGGATTTATATCTAATATTTCAACCCATCTGCACCCCTAAGATGTGTAGCCTGTGTGTGTGTGTGTGTGTGTGTGTTTGCGTGGCTTCTCATTCCAACATCTGATTATTACCAATCCCACGAAAGCAGATCTTTTTTATTTTGTTTTATTTTTTATTTTTTTATTTTATTATTGTTATTTTTATTTTTATTATTTTTTTGCTTTGATTGTGGACAAAAGAACATTATGTCTTATTAAAGGAATTGGAGATGATCATTTGGATCAGAGAGGTTTCCTTATTTAATCAACCACAGCCTCATTTCCCACTTGGAGGCTAAACCCTTATTGGGTTAAAAACTCATCTCGCGTGTTTTATTTTAAACACCAGTTTGATATGCAACCCTGTGTAAAAGTGTTCTCCCGACTGGTTTGGCTGGCATTATTATGATATTGAATTTATATTTGTAGACCTTTATTTAGGAACAATGCAGTAGGTCTGCAGATCTTTGAATCTTTTCTGGAATGGTGCCCTCCAAATAATGATAAATTGCTTGAGCAGTATGCCATTTGCTAATTATATCCATGATTTACTGCAGAGCAAGACTTAAATCATTCAATTCAGTCTTGCGTAACAATGCAACATTTTTTCAGTTTAAAAAATGGTTTCCATGTGTATAATCTAAACACGTTTTACAGCTATATATACACACAATACTTGACAAACATCCTTTAATTTTAGATTCTTTTCCCATCTTCTACCCAGCTGTAGCTCCAACTAGAACATTTATTCAGGGTACTTTCATACATTTAAAAACAGGCTTAGCCTTTTTGTTTATTTTTTTTATTGATTATACAGCTGGCTTTAATTATACGCCTATTGTAATTGCTAGCAGGATGCGATTCATGTCAATACATAGGCTACTAGAGAGTATTTTTAAATCACAAAGTGTACTGTCCTTTTTATATGTAAAGGATCCCTGAGGCCTGTTTTATAATAACAGAGATCAGCCACTGGGGACGGATATTTGTTACACCAAAGTTGTGTATTTATATATGTATATATACAGTGCCCTCCTCTATTATTGGCACCCCTGGTAAAGATGAGTAAAGAGGGTTATAAAATATTCACCGTTTGGTGAATTAGCTTAATCTCAAACTGAAAAAATGGGAAAAATCCAACCTTTAATTGAAGTAAATTTATTATGAGAAAAAAAATTCCTCATCAAGAAATAAGTATTTTTAACAAAACCACGTGTGCCACAATTATTGGCACCCCTGCATTTATATATATAATAAAGTAATATTTTTTTATATTTGGTTGCATAGACGACCAAATGTCTGTGACCCAACAACATCAAAATACTCTTGATATCTTATTTTCTGGTACTCTTACAAGCGATACTATAACATCTCTGCAATGGATCTCTATGGGAATTGGGGGGTGGGACTGGATTTAGCTGTAAATTACACTGGAACAGTATGGAACACATGGTTGGCTAAATGGCTCCAAGTCATCAAGGGTCTGATGTATCAAACAAGCTTTAAACCATCACTCTGCTGCCAGATATGCAGTAGATATGGATGGATCACTTTAAGAGTTGTTTCTCCTGAAAAACGTTCCTATTGAACTCTTTTGAAAAATAAGTCAGGAGAAGAAACCCTTCATGTTATCTATCCATATCTACTGTATTTAAGGCGTGTTTGATACATCAGACCCTTGATGACTTAGAGCCATTTAGCCAACCATGTGTTCCATACAGTTCCAGTGTAATTTACAGCTAAATCTAGTCCCACCCCCCAATTCCCATAGAGATCCATTCAAATGCAGAGACATTATAGTACCGCTTGTAAGACTACCAGAAAATAAGATGTCAGGAGTCTTTTGATGTTGTTCGGTCACAGACATCAGGAAGTCATGGCATGAAAAGGATATACAACCAAATATTAAAAATGATTACTTTATTCTATATATAAAGGCAGGGGTGCCAATAATTGTGGCATATGTGATTTTGTTAAAAATAATTATTTTTTGATGAGGGATTTTTTTTTCTCATAATAAATTTACTTCAATTAAAAGTTGGATTTTTCAAATTTTATCAGTGTGACATTAAGCTAATTCAGCAAACGGTGAATTTTTTTATAACCCTTTTTACTCATCTTTACCAGGGGTGCCAATAATAATGGAGGGCACTGTATATATACAGTATATATGAAAATATTGTTTATGTACACACTATTGACTGAGTGTTATTAGTTATTATGTTTATGTACACACTATTGACTGAGTGTTAATAGTTATTATGTGGTCAATTGTATGCTCTATACATTTTATATCTTACATTCATATTCAGTATTATTTTGGGGGTTTTATTATCTCTTCTTATATTGGTTATAGTTCTATACCACAGAGAATATATAGCTTCTGTAGGATGTGATTTATGTTTCCCAAGATAAACTGCAAATAGAGAATGTCCAAGAAATCACTGCCTTGTTGCCAGGGTAGAGTCTGACAGCGAACAAGGCCAAGAGAAGTCCCGCATCACAACCCCCCCCTTTCCCATGCAAAGAGAGATAATATCAAGACAGTTTTGCTGTCCGTTGAAAATATTATCTGTTCATTGGTCTGAAAGCACCATATGGTGAATGAATTGCATTGTGTTGACATGAGTGATAACTTATTTTGCAAGAGCTGGTTTAAGCTGAAAACCATATTCAGTTGACATCTCAAAAATGAGTCGGAGTGCTGTTCTGTTGTCAACGAGCGTGAAATGTTGCTCCAGGCTCCCGTTTGACTTTGGCTGTGCGGCTTTGTTTCTGTTGCCCCTGACAGGTGAGAAACCGTACAGGTGCCCACACTGCGACTACGCGGGCACACAGTCGGCCTCGCTCAAGTACCACCTGGAGCGCCACCACCGGGAGCGGCAAAACGGTGGGGGACCCTCCTCCGGACACCCCCTCCCTGAAAACAAGGACGAGCACGCCAAGGGTGGCATCTTCATCAGACCCGACGTCCTCCGCGGGGTTTTCAAGGGCATGCCTGGCGGAGTGGACTTTAGAGGTGGTCAGCTGATGCCCCACCAGTGGATGCCGCCGGGGATGCTGTCTCCCAGAGAGCGGGACCGGCACGGACACGGGCATGGCCTGGGCCCGGCCCCCGAAAGCCAGCCCGAGGGCCTGAAAGGCCCGGAGGCGTCGTCCGGGGATGGACCGGCGAGCTTTTCTGACCTGGGCCGGGCCTATCAGAGCATGGCGGGCAACGGGGTCAACTTCCAGGGCTCCCTGCAGGCCTTCATGGACAGCTTTGTTCTCAGCTCCCTGAAGAAGGACAAGGAAGCGAGGGACAAGCCGCAGAATTTGGGTATGGAGAGCGGCGATGCGAAAGCCAAGCGAGGCGAGAACGAAGAGGAGAAAGCAGATGTCAAGCCTTCCAAAGGCAAACCTGAGAAGTCTCAGTACGAGCCGCTCGATCTGTCCGTCAGGCCAGATTCCGCCTCCCTGCCGGGCTCTTCCGTCACCATCCAAGACAACGTGGCCTGGCACGGCTGTCTCTTCTGCTCCTTCACCACTTCCTCTGTCGAACTGATGGCTCTGCACTTGCAGGCCAACCACCTGGGGAAAGCCAAGCGCAAGGAGAGCGGAATCTTGGACATGAAAGGGATGAGCAGGGAACCAATGGGGGAGCATTCTTCTGCGAGTAAAACCAGGCTGGCTCCCACCACCCTCCACCCTGGCAGCGAGAGCCTCTCCACCAAGCAAGGCCTGCACGTGGACAGGATGACCCAGCAAGAAACAGGCAAGGAAGCCACGGGGGAGCAGAAGAGCGCGGCCTGGTCGAACCACATGGACCTCGCTAACGGCAGCGGCTTTCAGAATGACTTCTTCAAGCAGTTCAGCATGTATGACGGCCATGGCGGCGGGGGCCCAAGGCCGCAGAGCTTCAGCAGCCTTTGCACCGAACTGCACGAGCAGCAGTCGCAGCCCTCTGATGCAGGCGGCCTGAATCTGGGAGAAGGGCTGGGGGACGGCAGCGAGCTGGCTGACAAGGTCTCCGGCAGTGACATGGAAGTGTCCGAAGAGCTGGAGCCACCCGAGAGCGACGGCGGGGCAGCGGACCACGGCGCAGAGCCCGCCGCTGACAGGCCAGCTTCGGATGAGGAGGAAGAGGAGGAGGAGGAGGATGATGAGGATGAAGATGATGAGGAAGAAGAAATGGACGACGAGGAGATGGAGGATGAGGACGAGGAGGGCGGGAGCGGCAGAGGCGAACGGATGCCGAGCGAGCCCGCGACAAAGGACTCCCAGAACCCGGGGCCCGTCATGCCTCCTCATCCTCCACTCCTGGAGAAGCAGTGGCAGGGCCTGAGTCTTCTTTCATCTCACGGAGTCCCCCCGGGGCTGCTGAAACCGGAACCGGCCCATCTTGAGCAGCAGATGAACATGCTGTCCGTCCTGAGGGCCTACAGCACAGAGAACCTCGCAGCCTTCAACGGCCTTGGAAACGGCTCAAACAACACCAGTGGCATCAAGAGGCCAGACATGCCTGGTGAGTGACTGCGTCCTACACGGCATGCTTTTGATCCTGTGGCCCCCACATCCGTACACATCGGCCCTGACATTCTCAACGCGGCGTGTGCGCAAACACCCACACAAACAAGCATACGCGCACGTGCACGCGCATACACCCACACAAACACGCGCACACGCATACACGTGCGCACACAAAGCAAAATGTGCTTTAAAGTTATTTCAACCTTATTTCAAGCAAGTTTTGAAGCTATTCAACTTGTGAGGTGCAACAGATTAATCTTTATTACTAGTTTATATTACTGCGGCCGTAGTTTCCAGGGATGGATACGAATAATCCTGTCTCCAGAAGAACGGGATCTCTGCTCCCCGTGTCTTCTCAAGCACCACATTTAACTATCTTAGGTTTCATAAAGCCTTGTCCCGAAAGCCCATTATTTTATAATGCCGAAAGATGTATGGCTCTGTGAAAAATGAACTGTCATCTTTCATGATTCTGTTAAGGTTATGGGAGCTCCTTGAGAGCCAATGTTTCTGAGAGCTCTTTTTGAGTTTTGGTGATAAAGGAAAGCTGAGGAAAAAAAACCCCACAAATTGTAGTGTCTGTAGAATAGCTAGCACAGTGCAGGAAAAAACACTAGAGTGGACAGTAGCCAAAGGTAAGTGAGAAAATACAAACTTCCAGTCTGTTCATTCTGTTTCATAAAACTGAACTAGTTATTTTTTATTTGTTTTGTTTCCCATGGCAATGCTTTTTCCCCCCCCCCCCCCCCCCCCCCCTTAAAGTAAATAATCTTTCATTTCTTGCAGTTTCTTTAAATGAGATCACACATTTAAAAATATGGTCGTAACTTCATATTTTGGTCAAGTTATTCATATTCATAATGACCTTTCACTATAAAACCGTACAGCTTCACTTCAGATTTAAAGTCAGTGAATTTGATTGGGTAATAGATTAGGCTACATTTGCAGAAATACTCTCCTTTTTAACAGATTTTCTTTTCACTGAGCAATGACATCACTCCTGAATACTTTTAATCACATGATCCCCTGCATTTTTTTTGTTTAATGACCATGAAATGCTCAGTCAACAAAACATAATAATCCTGATGTTATGAGGCTGAATATATTAATATTCATTAATAAACAATATGAGTGTAAAGGTAGAATTGCCATATTTTGCTTATGATTGATTTACAGTTCAGGTTTTTTCTTATAATATGTTAGGCCAGAATTTCACCATTTGAGTTGTATTTTGCATTTCAAAACAAAAACGTGAAAGAAACCAGTGGTCTTATTAACCACTTCCTGAAAATACTGCATGGCTTTTTAAGAGAATTAAGAACTATATTAACACCTCACATACAGCTCCTAAACAGTAGTACCTTGAACAGGCATTGCTGTAACAGAGTAGTATTTAAGAGTGGAAATGCTCCGGGCCTTGTCAGTAGTGTAGTATAATGGTTAGGGAATTGGGGTTGTATCTGAAAGGTTGGGGGTTCTATTCCCAGCGGTGGTACTGCTGTTGCACCCTTCAGCGAGGTACTTACCCTGAATTACTTCAGTAAATACCCTGTTGTATAAATGGATTGTATGTTAAATTGTTATCTGTGTAAGCCACTCTGGATACGAGGGTGTGCTAAATGCTCAACAGTATATGAAATTTAAATATAGATTGCAGGGTCTGAGAAGTGTAAGATCTGGACTATTATTTGAAAGCAATACAGCCATTCAAGCTATCATTTGAATGTCCATATCGTAGGGCCAAGGGGTTGAACATTCAGGAAAGAAAGATGAATTATGGGAAACTTTCCTGTCAGAGTGCTGCATGGATAGAGTTCTCATTCCCCCGCGTGAGTTATATTTATGTTTTGCCGGCGCATAATTTTGTATTTGGATAAGTGTTCTATAGCTACAGGATTGTCCATTTTGAACACCCACACATATAGACAGAATGTGTGCATATGTGTGCTTCTGAATTAATTATTAACCATACGTGCGTGAAGTGTCTGATATAAACGCATATTAATTTAAGATTTAAGAAATCCATTCAGTAATTTTTTTTTTCCTGTTATTTTGCTGTTTGCTGCCTAGAGGTCAAAAGCTAATCAACAATTAATGGAATTCTAAGCAAAGAGGCAAGCTTTTCAGTGAACTAGTGTAAATTAAATTAGAAAATACATTATCAGTAACCGCATTGCTTCAGTGTTGTTATTTTGAATCACACTGCCACCAAAATATAAAAAAGGAAACTGTAATTAAAGAAAAATGTTGGAACACCAGAGACAGCACTTTACATATAATATCAAAAAAGTAGTGCGACCCTTGACCAAGTACGATTTGTTTCAACAGCTAGCCGCCTAACTTGCGTTTGATTGTTCTCTTTAATCACACAGTATTTCAGTTTTCGTATGCCAGAAATCATAATAGATGAGGTTTTGCGGAATGGCCAGGTTTTGATAGAGGTATTAGAGTGCAAAACTGGTAAGTTAGATCATTTCACAGGTTGACAACACAAACCTGCTTAAGGCTGAGAGATGGAAAATTAATGCAGGTGTCAGCAGTGAGTAGGAGTCTTGAGCATTTACATTGATGGAATCAGGGTGTTCTAAAACAAACTATTTGGATACATTGCATAGAGCAGAAAATCCAGCAGTGAATTTATGAAATCCAGCAGTGAATGTATTTTAACAATTTGCCACAGAGGATTGTTACTACATTGTTCTGTAATCTTCACTGTGGACAAGAGCTCCTTCATCTTATTTTACAATGAGATGACAAGAACACACAAAACACATTTTTAAAAATACTGCATGTTGCCAGCTTGACAGTAGAAAACACAAAATGGGAGTGAAAAATAGTAAAGTGCAAAAGTGGATGCAGTCATCGAAAGTCTTTTTTTTGTTTCTTTTACCTATAGAGGTGGTCGGACTGTATATGTCTTGTAGAGGAATGTAGTCTTGAGTTAAGGCAATAGAAGGCATATGGATAATTTAATAGGAAATATGGGCAAAACAGGTAATTGAATACATTTGAATATATCTGAGAATTTAATATTAATATTTAAGATTAAGCATTTTCATATTATTATTATTATTATTATTATTATTATTATTATTATTATTATTATTTAAGAGATATACAAAGCAATTTTAGATGCACATAAACAAAGAGCAGGTGACAGCATTAGCATTTAGAACACACATATTAAACAACCGCCTAGGCTACTCTTTAAAAAATAAATACAGACACAGCTGAGACTCTTCCCTAAAAACCAGGTCCACTTACATCCTCCATTTCATAAATTCCTTATGGAAGGATCACCTATAGGGATTCATTTGAAACGCATTATCGAACATCATGGGGGGGCGGAACGTGCACAGTCCGAAAATTCAATTCAGAACGGGCGAAATACGATTATCTGAAGTGGGGTTGCATTAGGTTTGTATGCAAATAAAGCATAAATCATTAATATCTAAATTCTCCCCTGAATTTGTCGGAGCGAGCATCTGGGCTGGAGGAGCCGTGCTTTAAAGTGGCTCACTTCATTAGCATGCTTCTGAGGAGGGGAGGAGCCTTGTGCCGGGCCACACACTTAAGTTCCTCTGCTGCTGCGTGGGATTTGCCGGCTGCGCGAGGATTAATGACTCTGCCGGCCATTAGAGCGATTGTCAACCTCCTACAGGTGAGGCTGCCATTGTGTCGCAGGAAGGCAGTTACTGTATTTTAGGCGGGGAGGTAATTCGGATGGCTTCGGCCCTCGCGGGGGAACCGTATTCAGGCAACGCTTAACCCCCGAAAACAGTTAATGGCATCCTGTCAAGAGTGGGAACAACAGCGGCTAAAACAGCCACTTGCTCCATAAAACATTTTTTTCTGATTGCACAGCCCTTTTACTGTCGGATAAGTAGAATGTCTATTATCGGTGCTTGGTGCAAATGTGAGTTTGAACGTCCACTTGTTATGTTGCATTTTAATTAATTGACAATTGCGCGTAGTTACGCTCAAAGTGTCCACTGCCTTCACAGAGTCCTTGCATTTGTTGTAGATAGTCAACGGTCTGGTCTTCTTCATGAATAGCCCACTGGATCAGATACATCTGAATAGTACACAGCCCCCTCCCCGTTTCAGGAGACCAGTGGTGATGACCAGAGCCCAAATGGCGTCATGTTTCTGAAACATTGCTGCAGCGTTAGGGAAATATTGGATGTGCTGGTGGGGAAGTGACCTGGGTGCCAGCATTGTGCAGCTCTCCGGATGGCTGAAAGTGGCAGCCCGGAGAGGGCTTAGCATTCACCAGCGACTCTGCGTTCGTTCGCAGTGAAGCACCTCTCAGAAGCGTGCGATTGCATCGTCCGCGCCTCCCCGCGCGTTTGCGTTCGCACGACTCCTGCCGGATCCGCGGGGCTGCACTTTGTGTGCTCTGCTTTTGTTGTTGTTTGCTAGGTAAATGCTTATCTTGTTCTATCTGCTCCTACAGAATTAGCATAGTGAAAATGGCTTGTTGGTTGCTCAAGAGCTCGCACAAATGAACCCAGAATTATGCCGAACGGCGTGCACAGATACCGCGGCAGACAGAAATGTGACATCTGCGAGTGACACGGCAGGAATCCAAACTAGGCTGCCCGTCTCCGCTCCCAGCGATGACTACGGTCGAGATTGGCATGGGCCCGAACGCGCACCGTTCAGCCCGAGCAATGGAGTAGCTTGTTTAAAAAAGAAGGCTACGCCGTCCCGTCGCGTCACATTCGCGGCTCCTCTCTTCCCGTGAGTGAAATGCAAGGCTGTTGAGAGAACGCTACGCTGCGCAGCGTGAAGGCGGGAGATCGTCGCCTTCTTTTCCCGCCCGGACTCGACATTCCAATGCTGCTGTCGACGTTAGCGCCGTGCCCTCCGTCGCGTTGGCCGCTGACGATAGAGGGGGCGAGGGCGAGGCTGGCAGACACGACACTCGACCGGCTCCATCACAGCAGTGTCGCATGCAGATACCAGACAGCGATTAAAGGTGTATCCAACGTGAGGCCCAATGTATCCAAGGGCTGTTGAAGAATGGCGCTGACATTTTATTGGGGGGGGGGGTATCAGGGCACAAATCATGCAGAAACGGGGTGAGAGAGCCTCCCCCCTTTGTGCAGGTGTTTCATTAGGGCATGACACCACCTGCTGGCGGTGCAGGGAAGCTCCCCGCTCGTGTGTTTGTTTGTTCGCCTGTCAGGAGAGCAGCAATGTCATTTCCCCTTTTAATTTTTTCCAGGGGAAAAAAAAAAAGAGTGCATATTTTCCACACGGACCTCGGATTTATCAATTTACAAAGCCCCTCAAATGCGGCACAGTATGTTCACCGTGCAGCGCACAGAAGCCTCTGATGCCAAGCTCTCGGAAGAGGAGGAGAAAGAGGAGGGAGAGAGGGGGGGTGGAAAAAACAGAAAGAAATTGAAACAGTGAACACAGATTGCCTGTGTCAGGAACATAAACCATGTAAAAAAACGTAAATGTATTCAGGCCTGCCTGGTATTTTTAGCCCCGGTACAACGGTCTTTGACAACTTTGGTCTGCTGGTCTATGCTCGTGGGAGATTTTTGGGATTGTCTACTTAGTTCTAGTGGTGTTCATGTCACCGGTGGCCAATTACCTCTGTCAAGAAGGAGAGATTTAATGTCCACCCTCGCTGTGTGGGACTTGAACCCGGACTCTCAGAGGTCAGACGCAGGGCTCTCATACTTCTGGTCCTGTCAGCCTCCCTGTAGCCAGGCCTTGTCTGGTAAAACTGTTTAAATTACAGACCACAGCAATAAAAGGCTCATATGTGTAGCTCCCTCTGAACAGGTTCTTTAAAGCTATTATGATAATTAAAAACATATGGTGCCGAGACCAGACTCGGGGAACTCACAGATGTACCGGATTACAGTCTGCATTCGGTTTCTCCGTTGAGAACAAACCAAAGCTCTCCAGTTCAAACAGCTTCTCCATTGAACCCCCCCCCCTTAAAAAAAACACGTACACACACACACACGCTTGCCTCTCTTAGTTTTCTCTGCAACACTTTCAACTTCTTGTACAGCAAGTATCGCAGCCACCAATTTCTCAACAAAAAATAAATAAAATGAAAGCAATTAAAGACAAACACAGAGAAGAGGAAGAAGCCGCAGAGATAGCCGTGTTTCATCAGAGCGGTGTAATCTTGAACTTTTTTTCCTTGATTCTCTCTCCTCTCTTTTCATTGGCCGTCGAGATAAAGATGCATGTAGTTTGAGCGGGATACGATAAAACCGGTTAATTGCAAATAATATGGTCTTCTTGAGGGGGCTAATTACTGTTGATATCGTGTCGTTTCTATTTGTAGAGTAGAGATCCGCGCAACACCGGGCCGAAGAGGGCGGCGGTGCACATGCTAACGCCGGAGAATGCCGCGCGCTAACACGTGTGCTGAAGGCCTCCTGTCCCATGTAGCCCTACAGAGTGGGGCGTGCATGGGCCAGGGGAATAAGGACAGGTCACTCTCCTGACTGAGACACAAATGTCATTTCTTTACATCTTTTACTTCTGCCCACATCACGTCTCTTTGTCCTCCATGCAGTGCGATTATACACCTTCACCACGTTACGATGTTTGGAGGTTGGGATGCACAGCTACATAAATGAAGGAGCCGGTCACTCTATAGAGCAACCGCCACGTGTCCGTCGTCACTTAAAGCCTCGCTGTCCTTGAGGGTCAGGGAGAAGCCGCTCTCTTCCGCGAAAGGTTACTCCTCCTGGTTTTGTTCCACGACGCTGCCGCTCCGGGTGTTTCTCCCACAGAAGCTTCCCGTTATTAGAACACGTCGTGGATGTCTCCTTTTGAAGATTTTTTTTTCTGTTTGCAGGTGCCAGACGGCGTTGCAGATACTCTTTTGTGCGCTGAGTGGATTGTGTGAGATGAGGAGATGACGTGCTATTTCACATTCGCGATATTACCATTTTAACTTTGACTGAGGTGAATTCACACCTTGTCACTCACCAGTGCAAATACTGGTTTCAAAGAGCAATTAATTGTAATAGCTGTTGTCAGCCCCACTGAATGGTACTTGTTGCTCTTGCAGGAGCAGCTGTGGAGTCTCTAAAAATATTTCTCCATTTCTAATTTCCTGATATCAACTCTTTCTGTTGTGAAAACCATTGAGAGGCTATGCTCTCCTTTCTCATCTCTCTCTCTCTTTCTCTCTCTCTCATTCATTCACTCACTCACTCTCTTTCTCTCTCTCTCTCTCTCTCTCTCTCTCTCTCTCTCTCTCTGTCTCTCTCTCTCTCTCTCTGTCTCTCTCTCTCTGTCTCTCTCTCTCTGTCTCTCTCTCTCTGTCTCTCTGTCTCTCTCTCTCTCAGCCTCTCTGTCTCTCTCTCTCAGCATGATGATACAGTCCTCATAAAGCACTGAGAATGCACTGAATAAAGTATTACATTACTGCTGAAAATGTGGGGGGTGGGGGGGGGGCAGTTATCAGACGCCAATAAGTATGCAACAATTATTCTATTCATTATATTACGTACAGGAATAATCCCGCGTTGAACTCATCCCTTTTTAAAGAAAAACAGAATTTGCCGAAACGTCTATTGCTGTGCTATATTCTGTTGTTTTTTAGCAATCATTTTGTGCATACAGATTTGTGTACACAGGGTGTAAGTGATGCACACATTGGCCTCGAAACCTAACATGTTGTTAGTAGGTAAATTTGCATCAATACTTGTTATTCTAGCATGCGCTTTATTCTTTCCGGTAGACATAGACTTGCAATTTGTGATATTCCTCTTAGTGCTATATTGCTCTGCATCCCAAGGCAGTCTTAGATGTAAAGAGACGGTCTCAGAGGGGTTATACTGATAAAATAACATTCCTTACAAGCACATAGGTACAGTATATAACACATGCACACAAACATAATAAGTGTACTTATACTGCCGGGATAGCACTTAATGAGAGCAAGCGCGGGAACTTCAATGGAAAAAGGAGAGGTAGATTGTGAACAGAAAAAACTGGAAAAGGAATCTATGTCAGCTTAGTTCTGCCTCCCCCCCCCCCCCCCCCCAGACATCAATAGTAGCTTACGTGTTGATGATAATAAAAAGTAACAGCGTGGATGTAGTAACAGCAGTGGTACCTTTTGAAAGGTAACAATTAAAGACAAATAAGTTGAATCTTTCCCATCTCTGTTGGCACTCAGCGGGAAAAGAGCGACCGAAGCGCGATCACGAGCGCGCCTCTCGCTCGACGGTTAGTGTTTGATAGAGCACATCAGAGGGAGAGAAAAGTTCTCCAAAAAAGAAAACAAATAAACACAATCAGGAATAAGCCCACAATACCATTCCATTAGTAATACAATAAAATGTACTTAGGCCTTCTTTACAGATGTAGAATAAATGGCACGTGCTTTCACAATGTTTCATGTAAATCCCATAGAATGGATTGTTCATTGTGGTGCATTGTTTATTTGGGAATAACGGGGGAGGGATAGCTCTTGCTTTAATTACAGTAATTTAATCAGGATTAGAAAGGTTACCTGTATGAGGCACCACAGGGGACAAAGAGGATTGGTAAAATCCAAGGACACATACGTATAACCATATAGCCACGATCTCCTTACAGCTTACTTTTCTGACAAACCCCATCATTTCAGATATAAATTAATATTCCCTCAGTTATTTGAATAAATAAACAGTCTCTCTCTCTCTCTCTCCCTCTCTCTCTCTCTCTCTCTCTCTCTCTCTCTCTCTCTCTCTCTCTCTCGTCTCTCTCGGCTCATTTGTATTCTCTCTCCCGAAGCCTTGTTAAATAGGAAGCAAAGAGAATCCATTTTAATCTGATTAATAACTTAGTTGATCACATATAACCTAATTTTCATTCAGTGCTGCCCTTGTCCGTGGAGTCATATACGCAATGACCTTTGAGTCACCACGGCGACCATAAAGCACAATAAGCACCACTGTCCTGTCAGAAACTGAAGATGTTTTACATCATTACAAAATTTAATGTTCCATCTTTTCAAATGTAATACTTTTCACAAAGGCCACATTCCAATTGAAGCTCATTAAGATGAGAGTCAAGTTTCGTGGGGTCGGAGATGGGAACAACTTTCTCATGCATTTGCAGTAATATGAATCAGCCTTTTAAAACAGATATGGTTACATATTAGTTTTGAAAGGTACAGTTACTGTGGAGCTTTCACTGTCTCCAACAGTAGGGCTTTTGTTCCTGACAAATCTAATAACTGGCCCTTGATCTCTTTTACTTCACACACACACACAGCATACTATTTACGTTTGAATAAATCAGACTTTTAAAAAGTTCACAGGGTTCTGCGTTTCCTGAACTTTTTGGTCGCAGTTCAAAGCTAGTGGCGAGCACAGTTTTTAATAAATTGTTCACCTGTTTGTGTCTGTGTGTTTAGTTTGCCGTCAGATGCTGTTTTATCATGCTTTAAATGTTTTTTTTTCTTTCAATTTTTTGTCTTTAAGCTGGCTAAATCCAAGTTTGATATGCTGATATGATTAGCTTTCTCGAAGGATTCCAAGCAAGATTTAATTAAAAACAGAAGGAAAAAAACAAGAACAACAAAACACACACACGCATACACACACACACACACACACACACACACACACACACACACACACAAACACACACACACAGTGATCTGAATAAAATATTTATGTGATGGGCTGGTGTCTACATAAGTCCATATGTTTTATCATTTAAGCAGCTTGCAGGGAAGTGTAGTGTGATGTGAAGGGAGGATTATTTGTGCATTCATTATTATAGAAATCATATTTTGATTAAACTCTCATTAATGATTGTATGATGATTATAAGATTATGGACCTTAACCATAACCTTTAACTATAAAACTATATTTTTGTTTGTGCACTGATTTTACTTGATTATTTTCTGTAATAATAGTCTATGAGGTAATAGAAGTCTTAGCAGTATGAACTTAGTATTAACATATTTTTAGTTCACAATTTGATAAATATGTTGCATAATTAATATCATAAATGATCAGATATTTCAGATATCTATGTGAGCATTTGAAGTACTTGACAGCTGCAGAGATGTAAGAAACTGGTCGTTTTTTTCTTCTTCAAATTATCGCATAACAAAGATACTGGCTGCATTTTTTCTCCTCTTCCAAAGGAAAAGTGTGTCCTTGTTTAATTATGTGTCCTGAATATAAGGCTCGCTTGTGGAAGATGCGTTCTCTATGATTCATAGGATAAAAATTCTTGTAAAATAAATCCCAGCATGCACCGGTTTTCAGAAATTGTAGAAACTTTATGGTTTATAGTTTTTATTAGACTCTGTAGGAAAAGGGTTGAAGGATTAAGCGACGGATTAACACCATACTTTAAGATAAATCTTTTTTAATGTGAAACCTCATCCCGGCGCATTCTGGAAAACCACTCTTATTAACCGCATTTTATCACCCTTTGTGCCTTGTTTTCCTCTGACTGAAAACATGATTTGGACAAGCTCTGAACTACTAGTTTTTGCCAGTTCTACAAACACATTCTTTAAGCTTTTAAACACAGAACAATGGGACGGCATATTGCTTTGCACATTAATGCTTTTGTTAAGGAAAAAAATTAGAGAGGAGAGGAGATAAGCAGAGCTTGGCTACAGTGGCCCTCTCCGCCTGTCCTCACCCCCCCCAATCCTGCTAAAAAATAAAAAAAGACAACAAAATCTCCCGCTCCATCATAAAATCCTGGCTGATCTGCCTGCAGTAGCCAGCGACAGACAAACATCGAATTCAGACTTTGCTTCTAATTGACTAAAGTAGGATTGGTCACACTTTTAAGTGCCGTTCTAAAACGGATTTTTGTGTTTGCGCACTTTAACTGACTGTGCAAATGTTAAGACAAAATGTCTCTTTATTGCTAATACAATGTGCTTCTCAGTAAAGATGGTATTGGGCTTTTTTTTCTGTTTGTTGCAAGGTCATAGGAGGCTGACAGATGACAAATGATCTCAAGATGGCGACATCATCTGTCCTCTAATTGTTTAAGGAATTTTAAAGACAAATGCCACTTTTCTTTGTAGTCTTGTTTTATTTCCCTCTCTTTTTTATTTTGTTACATTGTAGTTTCTCGTAAATAGGTGTAAAAGCACAAAATTTTCTGGATTTTCATAGCACAGAAGTTTTCATTTTTCTCTCCAGCATTAGACAAATGACTGGGAATCTTCAATATTTGTAGTTACGGTTTCTCTATGCTAGAACTTGGCAAAAAGATGAATTCAGTATTATGGACAAGCTGGTCATCAGATGGGAGTTGGGTTTATTTCAATTTTTTTTCCTTTCTCGGTAGCCTCTCGTCCAAGAAGCGTCTAATGCCGGACAACTGGATGTCCTTGACAACAGTACAACTTTTATTCACTTATTTATTTATTTTCTGTAATTTTTCTCTGAGATGGAGTGCTTGCATTGTGGGGTGGGGGGTGGGGGGGGTGGAGACAAACTTCAACGTAACGGCTGCTTTTGACAAAAGAAGATACATTTATAATTACCGGACTTTTTAATGTTGTTGTCATCCCGGAGACGATTTCCTCTCTTTGTGATGTTCTTATTATGTTCTCATTTGCAATGCGGCTCCTCCGCAGGTAGTCTGTTTTTTGAAGATGTTTAATTGCATTAAGGGACATATCAGAAGAAGACGAGGCGTCATACCATCTTAAAACACAATTAGGTAACGCCTTGTCAGGAGCCCTGTCATCTTTTGTTGACAGGCCGGTGAACAATCGCTATAACAGCACAGCATCATCTCCTGCATCTGTTCATATGCCTTTTGTCAGTGGGAATGACAGGCAATTCAAGGAGAGAACCCTACTGGTATAGCCATGTCTTAATCACGTCAGGCTGTAATTTAACCAAATCAATAAGCTGCAAGGTGTGGCATGTGAAAGAGGGGGGCTTTTAACACTAATGAATCTGTTTTGCACTCAGCACTTTTTCTTCGACTGACAAAATGAAAGTCGCTGGTTAATTTGAAGAAGGAAAAGACGGCATTCAGCAAGTTTATCAAAAGCAAGAACAAACTGTCAGGAAGGTAGAAGTTTTTTTTGTTTGTTTTGTGTTTTGTTTAGTTTTTTTTTGCCAAAGTGTGCTTGTTTACCTGATATTTGGGTAAGCGACTCATTTGAAGCCTCTTGTTTTATCTCTTAACGTTGTAATGATGAAACAATGTGGAAACGTTTGCTGACTGACCATCTGCTGGATTAACGCTCTGATCCTAGTTATTTACTTAAGGCTCGTCTGCATGGAAACATAAAAAGTAAAAGAAAATAATAATAATAATAAAAATAATAATAAAAACTGGGAAATTGTGGGGCCGAGTAACGCCTTGATTCAGTTAGCGAAACACGATCGTGTCTAAATAGACTCCTTATGAAAAATTATGCGCTTCATTCATTAAAAAGCAGTTCCCTTTAATATCGTCGGGTCACAGGAGTCATTCCGTTCCTGGCCTTCCATTACTGGACACACTGTCATAACAAAGTTAAATTTATCTGAACTGCAGAGGCTGCAGAATTGGACTTACACACCCAAGAACTGCTGCAGGAAGACAAAGCACATTGAAGAAATGTAATGATTATAGACAAATATCAATATGAGACGGAGTTGGAGTTAAATATGATGTATGGTTATTGATATGGAACTAGCAATAGCGACAAGGAGAAAATAAATCTTGTAAATTATGTTTGTTTTTTTTTGTTTTTTCCCCCCAAGAAAAAGTAAATAGAATACACTTGAGAGACATAAGAATAGCACATTGTAAAAACATTTTCTTGGTTTTCTTTGTGGAAAAAATATTAATAAATATATATTCAGTTAGCATTATGCAGTTTCCAACAGAAAAGCATTTTCTGTTGGGCATTGCCTTTTCAAGAAAAAGAACGTTTGACAGTGCAACTCCCTGATGGAAAATGGTAAAAAGTTATGACTTCAAAAGTATTTATTCCCTATATTTTCTAATTTGTCTGGGCACATGTGGTTTATTTGCATTTCAAATACTTGCATTTGAAGCAGGTGGTTAAATGCCAAGATGCGAATTGATGACAATCACCTCTACTGTAAGCACCAGGGGAATAGTGCTAGCTTCTGACATTAAAACTAAATGGATAGCAGCTAAGTAAACACGTACAAATATAACTTGATCCCGCCTTTCCTCTCTATCTACAGCTTTTGAAATATTCATGTACTTTTAAATATTAGCACTTTATGGGTAAAAATCAGATAGATGCAGTGTACACAGGCTAGGGTTTGATGTGCAGTGATCCCTTAGATGAATATATTAACGTCGGATGGCCATCGCATTCATATTCATTCCTGTAATTTACAGTAAATCCAATAGTTGTCAATCATGCATTAAAACTCCAAATGTATAACAGTAGGAAACAGCCGCTTCTACGTTTTACAGCAAGCCCACTCTAAAATATTAAAGGCATGTCACCAACGCAGCAAGGCCCTACATCCTCGGCCATCTGCTTTTTATTAAACGCTACACCAAAAAAAGGCAGCTATTTTAATGCTTTCAGATCCGCTTGAAGCATGCAGGAGAGACGGTGAAACCTTGACGTGGCTTCGGTTCAGGCTCTTTTTTCTTGAAGCATGGTGCATTCTTGAAAAGTCTCCCGCAGCAAAAAGTTGTGTTTGAACATCCAAGACAATTCACAGATTGATAACAAAATGAAATGGCATGATACAAACTAAAGACCTGAAGAAGTCTGTACACAGTGCATTGCTATTCATTTTTTTCATTTATTATTCATTACTGTATGTTTTCCTCTTTTTCCTCCACAACAACTAAAAGTGAGATAAAATCCCATTGAGACAGCTTGCTGAAGTTTTGGGCTGCAGTGCCCCATTAAGTGGAAAATATGCATGGCTCTTGAGAGAGATGCTAGAATATTCTGTTACAACGAGACAGAGAGGAATTACAGTCGGTGTCAGAGGTAAACAATTACAACATTGTGAGTCATTTCTTTTTTTTTTTTGGAACAAGGGCAGAGGAAGATCATTTTTCTATCTTTAATAGGTAATTTCCTTTGTCTTTGAGTGCTATTTCATCTGTTTTTCTGTCTGAGGATGGCCTGTTTCTATCTTCTTCAGTCATACATGAGCTACGCTTTCATTTCAGTGGTAGTGAACTTAATTATCGCTATCCTTCATAATTGGACAACCTGAATCACTGAATCTTTCCATCCATTGTGTCCTAATCAATGCTTCGGAGAAAAATATGACAATTTCCTATTCAGGAGACATCAGTCTATTATATGGCGTACATGTTTGTGAGAGGATGCTCATTTGATGATATCAAATGGCATTTTTGTCAGGGTCACACTGCTTCGAGAGAGCGTTGTCCACTCAAGCCAAATCTATAATATCAAACACACGGATTTGAACAATTCCCTTTCAACTGCCTAATGGTCTGCGTAAATGAGGTGATTTTGACTATCGTTGGGCTTGTGTAAATTATTAGAATACCAGAGCACCAGGAGTGGCAGGCGGGTTCTGATTAACCATCTTTGTGTTTTTCTTTTTAAATGAGCACCCCCGCTGCTCAGAACGACATCTCTCTCTTCTCCCCTCCCTCTGCCGTCGGAGACGGCACGAGCCACAGGTGTGTGGCAATAATTACACATACACTTAGAAAATAATGTCATTTTGCCATTTAATAACTTACCGGGACAAAGCAAGCGGTCCTTGCCCAAAAGCAGCCCAGTCGTAGAGAGGCTTAAATCTTATCTGATATCCCCTAACTTAATCATGTGGCTCTTAAGAGCAGGGCGCACACAGCTGTGGCTCTGTAATATGCATGCAATATGTGTGTAAAATGATATGCTTTAATTTTGAGCCCACTTTAAGCGGCAACAAAATCTGTTTATACGGAGACATTAAAAATGCACGTTAACCCTCTCGCGTCCGCTACAGAGGGACATCTGGAGCATCTTATCGCCGCACTGTGTATATCGGATTAATTGTATCCTATATGTCTACCGTTGCATGGTCACACTTCAGATTTGGCACGCAGTGCCATAAACAAGTCCAACCTTTACAGATTTTTGAAAATTATTAGAAGAAATATGCATAATTTGAAAAACAATTAATTGAATTTTCCGTATGTACCTACAAAATGCAGTGTGGTTAAAATTCCAGCCCGATTAGGCTCTGCCTATTTCATTTTCTGCAATAATAATACTAGTAATAATATAGCCTTGGATTTATACTGTATATTTAGATTAAATTAAGTCAAAAGGACTCGTTCCTTTCTGACTTGAAGTGTTTTTTTGGACCAGCACCATCTACTGGGTCGCCAGTGGACGCGGATGGGGGAAATGAACTTCAAAAAGACGCCGCTGCCGCTGGCTCTGACCACTCCACAGATGCTTTTGTTCATCCCTTCATGTTTTCCCCTCCTTCTTCTTTTCTGTACGTCTTTGGTGATATACTGAGAGTGAGGATATCAAAGTAATGCTGTCAGTCAAGACCTGAAACCCAGCCCTTCCGTCATCCCCGATCATATCCGCACCACAACGGAAGGCTCCAAAACAAGTGGAATATTTCATCTGTCCTTTTTGGGAGGATCAACAGTCAAAAATGCCGCTAGAAGTAAAAAAATAAAAAAATAAAAAAGAGGGGGGTACAGTAGCATGAAAGCTCAGAGATCTCTTGACAATCGGTTCCGATCCGGGGACTTTAAAGTGTAGTATGCTTTCTACAAATATGTGTCTAACATATGACCTGTGGGTGTCTGGTGCCATATTAGTGCCCACATTTAGATCACAATGGGAACGCATCACATTTTCTGAATGAAAAGGGGCCTGTTTTACTCAAAGCACACCACATTTGCCCATAGAAAATTTAAGGCAGTGGTTTTTAAAGATGTAAATTGCAAAAAAGAAGAAACTGAAACATAAAATTAAGCTTCTTCATGCTTTGACTGTCCCCCTGAATAAGGTACTGTGATCCAGTTCATGCAGTAACTTGTATTAAGTCCAACACATGTGTTTTCGCACTTGTATGCTGCTATAAATATTATTTCTAGACCGTTTCCCACTTTCCAAATTAACCCTATAAGGACACAAGCGATCACACGGGCGGCATAGTTAGCTCTTCAATCAGACTACATAATTAGCAGTTACATTAAACCTTTTTATGTCTGTGAGACCTAGACTTTGCTGTTGTACATGGTAGTAGGTGAGCAGCTGTTGTCATTACTTGTGCTGGGAGAGAGTGGCTGGGAGTAAAATGGTGGGGACAAACTTGTGCAGTCACAACCATGGCCCTGCCCTCCCAAAGGCAGGTGGGGGTGGGGAAGGACGCGGTTAAAGAAGTCCTGAGGCTTCAAGCCCACCTTTCATCACTGTAAGTGCCCTGACCGAACATGGTTTTTAAGTAACACAATAACAGCCTTTAACTGATGAGTCTTTTTTTAATACTGATTTTTTGTCTTGGCTTTTTTTCTGTGTTCAGTGGTATATAGCCGTGTACACACCAAGCTATTTGTACACTTATTGATGATCTGTGACTTGTTGGTTACATCACACTTTTGTATTCCTGAGACTGCCACTGATGTTCTCCACATTTGAATTTGCTCTTGATAAGCGTGCTAAGTAATAATAACCATTTCTTTCTGAGAATATAACAACTTTCTAATCCCTGGAAGATTCCATCCTGGGTGTCTGTACACAGGGTACATTAGGGATGATCTACATAGGTGCGGATTAGCAGTTTACAGTTGGCCCTAACACTGCCCTGGCTTTGACTTCCATAAGTCCATCACCTGATTCACACCTGTAATATTGCATAATTACATTACGCTGAATTGCTAAGCAGGTGCCCTTATCTGGGGTGACTGGCATAGCTTATCTATTACACATTTCCCATTTATAAACCTGGCTGTGTTCCGGAGCTACGTCACTTTCACTCACTCAAGGGCACGAGGGCAGTTTCCTGTGGACGCTTCACCTTTCCAGTCTTCAGTCCTCAAATTCAGGGGGTTAACATGCTGACGAGCGCAACCAATTAGCTCCTCTCAAATATAAGTATATAGTATTTGAAGAAAAACAAAAAAATCAACGCACCGGCTTGATCAATGCCCAATCCAGTGGGTATATGAATATAAAATAAATAAATACAAACTTCTAACAATATCGGATTTACAAATATTTTGTTTAATATGAAGAGTTATTACCCTGTGATGTATACACTGGAATTTCAAACGCCGTGATTTGAAACCCTTCACTTTTTCACACAGCAACGTGTCAATTACAGAGATAAGAGTGAGTGAATTGGGGTGTTTTGCTGAAGGAAAGGCGGTTGTAAATTGCAGTGTAGTTCCGTCCCAGAGAAGTAAAGGATCTTCTGTATCTATTATCCGACGAGTAGCGACATGTCATCCTCAGTAAAACTGTGCGCATAGCAGTCTCATAGGGTGATCATTAAAAGAGAAAGGGGGGTGTTACACAGAAGTTGTCTCTGCCGTAAACAAACAAACAAATTAATTAATTTCAATTGCGCAAGGCCGGGTTGGGAGGGAGCGCTCATTTTTTAAACAGATGTCCAAACAGGAGCTGGTAGGAAAGCATTTTGCCGTCTACATGTGTTAAGTGACACTGATAGACAGCCAGCTCTTTAATAATTCAATGTCCTTTAATAATTTGTTTTCTCTAAAAGCGAAAATCCAATTCTTTGGCAAGGTTATGGTTACACGAATCCACATGAAATTTCCTGTCTAACTAACAGACAAGAGGACGGGTATTTATTTATTTGTTTGCTCGCGTATTTATTTATTTGTTTATTAAGGGATGAGTTTGCTCATTTATCCTGAATGCGTAATTAACAGAACGATCAGGAACGTGAACGTACGGCGCACACTGGCAAGTTTCGATGGCCAGAGCGCCTCCTCTCCCTCTCTCTTTTCCCCTTTTCCGTGAGTAATCAGATGGTTAAAAAGGCAAGACAAAAAGAAAAGCCGATATGGGACTTAATATTTTCTGAGCAAAAATGATGCGGGTAAGTGAGCATCAACTGACCAGAAATGATTGGCCTCTGTCTGTTAGACACGTAATGGAGTCATTTAACTAGTCAAATTAGGAGCTGCAGAAATGCACCATGCTTCATTACTGGGTTCGAATGGGCACCATTTTACATTTATGTCAAAAATGATTTCAGGGCAAATTAATGTTTTTATTGTCTTGTAAAAATATACCCGCACACATAAAAGACTAGCACCACCTAGAGGCCATTCTGGAACATTAGGTGCTTTATTCAGGTTCAGTCCTGTTAAACGGCCTTATGCCTGAATTCAGACCTTAACCTTATTTCTTAACAAAGTGCATATTCAGATTAAACAGAATTTCATTTGTAATTTATGTATGAATGAGTTTAGATTCAACATCAGTCAGATTTTTACACTCCATAGGTGATGTGTGGGTTATTGCATTGTAAAATAAAAGACCCAAACCACAGTGCTCTACATGCCATTATTAATTTGATGTTTTGGGTATCTATGGACAAAGTCCTGAAACCAAGGGAAACCATTATCAGTCAGATTGAGAGTGATGGACCGTACATTTGGCACGTCTCGTTCTGAGCAATTACAATGAAGCTTAATGTAACTGTATTTTTATTTATTTGAAGCCTCTGCAATACATAACATTTAATTTACAGGGCTTATGACTTATTGTCTAACACTTTCCCTTTTGTACAGCTTCATAATACTGTGGCAGTTCAAGCTAATTGTCTTTTTCAAGGGTGCAAGAATGTTGTCTCAGTCAGAATTCAAACCAACAAAATCATCACACTGCAGTCCTGACTGTAGCACATATAGGCTCAAAGTAGAAAATTCCACAGTGCTCCAGGAACCAAACAAAGCTGTTCCCAGTTTACTAGTTTCTGGCTGCTCGAAGAACAGGTTTCCCACAGAGCCAGGCTGTCTAATGCCTGTTGTGATTGTGCTTCCCTCACTCAGCCTGCTTTGTTATTATAGATTAAAACAGTATTTGAGCTTGATGACGGACAGGCGGAGCGATGTGTGTAACCCCCACCCCCACGCACACACTCCAGCCACTGCTGTGTTTGACATTCTGTCGATATCGTTTCGCCCAAGCCTCCTGCGTGTTTGATCCCCGTTTTCACTGGCATGATTCGAGGGAGCAATGCTGTTTGTACAGCGGCACGGAATCGTGTTTTGCTCTTTGCAATTTCACCCCCCCCCCCCCCGACCCAACCCAATCCAACGAGTTATGGCTCACTCCTGCCAAATGCTGATAACCCAGATACTGTATGTAACCAACATTTTTTCCAGTATATTTTTTATGTTGGCTTTTGCCTAATCTGCGCGCTACAGATGTTGTTAAAGAGGGCATTGGTGCAATGCTTAAGATCATACTGTAATGTGGGATGTCATTTTGGGAACATGAACAGGCCGTTGTACTCCGCCGAACCTCCGGCTATTTTTGATCCCGTCCCACCTATGATGCCTCCTATCACACATCTCCTCATTCCGTCCCAGAAAAAAGAAACAAAGACATTGCGTTCATCCTGTCGTTGTCACTTAGTTTTATTTCATACAATATGTATCGATCCGCCGTCTATATCTGCGTATCTCTTGATGTTGTACAGTTACAGACAAAATACACGAAAGCCTTTCGTTTGAACAAGTGATCGTTGTGCTGTCTGTATGCCCAGGTGGCCACTAGAGTTGGGGAATAAGTATAACCGTTAGTGTGATTTTCTGTTATCGCAGGTCGCTGCTTCACGGCCGTAATTAATTTTTTGAAGAATCTTATATAATTGAAAGTATCTTAGGTTACAGAAAAATAACTTTGACCCATTGTTGTTTAACGTTATATACAGGGTAGGCTAATCCTTGCTCAATGGGGCTTATAATGTGGTTAATGGAGTACATTTGGCAAGCGCCTCACTGCTGTTTCTGCTACTCTCGCATTCCAAGGTTAGAGGCCTGAATGAGAACTCCCTAACAAAGCCTCTAATTTGGAATATATTTAATTTCCCATATCCTTCTGAGAGACTCAGGTTGGGCTGGGTGAAGAGATTTCTCAGGATCGAAAAAGGGCTTCAGCAGGCGCTATCAGGGGCTTTTTGAAGTGGAGAATTTTTGGGATCGCTTCCCAGAATCTGCGAGACCTCGGCGTGGAAACGAGGCAGCAGGCGAGCGGGTGAGGGAGAGAGAGAGAAGGAGAGAGAGAGAAAGAGAGAGAGTGCGGGAGAGGGGTTAACAATGTTCTGCTGACAGAAGAGAAGAGTGACATGCCAGAGACTACTCCATTATCCATTTCCTCCAAATGAGACCATTCAGCTTCAGTCTGCGTCGTCCTGCTGTTCCCACAGACTCTTCCCTTTAAAGTTTTGCAGTTACTTTTACGAAGGTAATATTGTAAAAATGAACGCCATTAATGCACTTTCACTCGCGGGAACAAAAGCCTGTGATTATTTGCCTCTGTCAGTTCCTTTTTTTTTTGTCTCACAGCGCTGAACAATCTCTGTTTTGAGCTGGGCGAGCGGCGTGCAGTAGTCCGAGGAAAGCGGGGGGGGGGGGGTGGAAGGGGGCCGGGGGCCGTTATCTCGCCCATCAAACGAGATCTCACAATTTACTTTGTTAAATGCGATTCTCTTCCACTGCTTCGCCGGCTCGGCGAGGCCCGGATCTCGCCGCACGCACCGGGTGCCGGGCTGAGAATGTCTTCTTATTGGGGAACCTTTCAATAAATCAATGTGACTTTAAACACATTTCCCCGGCGACATCATTGACCTGATAAGAACTGCTAATCTCTTTTGAGGCTGACGGAGTGCTTTGAACAAAATCTAGTTCACATCTATCAGCAAGGTTATTTGTCAATGACTTATAATCCCAGGTATATTTCACTGGTTTTATATTAGAAACGGGTAATTGTTCACATCTCTGAAGTTTCACAGGCTCTGGATAAAAAGAAGGATAAACTGAAACAAAAAAATATATATTATTGATGTGGCGGCCAAAAAAAGAAAAGTACAGAAAGTGAACTAAGTGCTGTAATTACTGGAATAGTTTGAGATATTTTATGAAATACGAATACTGCGGGGGCATTGTTCTTTGCTTTTTGTTTGAGATGTTGTTTTCAGTCCCAAATACAAGATTCTCCACAGGATTTTGAGCTTGTCAGGGCAAAGGGGAATCGACCCAAGGAAGTGGGGTCCCTCAATCGCAGCATCTTTGATTGGGTAGCATTTCTACGCAATCCACAGTCTGCCGATAAATCGTGGAAGTGACGTTGACACGCCACTGAATTTAAGAATCTGTTTAATCTGACAATGTTCACTTCATATGTTTACTTCAGCTAGCTTGACTTTTTAAAATGTCATATTTTACATTGGTTTAAAAAAATAATACAAACAAAAAATATTTACAAAAAATTTGTTTGACGTGTATATAGAATTCTGTGGTATTTTATAAGGGGGAAGACGAGCTTGGCCTTGAGGCTGAGTGTGGCATTGCATTGCACCAACAAGGAAGCTACTTAAACTGCATGACTTCAATAAATGTTAAATGATAAAACATAGATCATGTCTAAATGTAAGCTATGTAAGCCACCATTAATACTACCACCAGCACTACTGCTGCTAATACTACTACAGTACTACTAATAACAATAATGATAAGAATAATCATCACCAACACCAGCAGCATCATCATCATCATCATAGCTTGTAGGTTTGGGTAGCACAAGCAGAAATGTAGTTTTGATAATCTACAGCCTGCTCAAATGCACATTGCTTGACAGCTATCTAGCGAGCTGTGTGACTACCAAACATAGTGTAGCCTAATGGACGTGAGCCATAAGTGTTGAAGAATCGAGGCCTTTTGCTTTACAGGAGACGTTTGAGAGAGCTGTCTTGAAGTTGCCATTTGTGGCACACCGCGATGAGCAACGTGTCCTCCGTGTTCCGTGATTAGTTATCTGTACTTTAAATTAAACGGCTTTTAGAAGTTGTGTGCAAAGACTCTCAGCCCAAACCCTTCTTTCTCTTCTGTGACATGCTCACGCTCTGTAGTTCTTACCATAAGGTCGTGTCTGGACACTAACAATCTCAAGGCACACTGATAACAACATATTTATGCATTTATGTATTTTTTTTTTGTTTTGTTGAGGAAAAATGCTTAATTTTGGAGATGTAACAGCCCCTCTCATTAACATCTAAACTGAAACACACGTTTGTTTTAGACCCATTGGTATGCAATGGTATATCCAAGAGAAAAGAAATGGTTGAGTTCAATTATAATGCATTCAATTATGTTTTCTCATAGATTTTCACCAGGGGAGTGTACAGAGAAATATTTTATTTGAAAACTTTAACTCTAATTATACTGATTATATTTTATATGTTTAAAGATGTGCTTTGGTTTTACATTTTGTCCTTTTTGTTCACATTAAGATGTATGGAAACTCCTTATTCTTGTCATCCAGATCAGATCTTGCTCTCTGAGGAACAGCTCTGATCCCTCACTAATGTTTATAGCTGTGTCGAGAGATGGGAGAGTGGCTGTAAGTGCTCACCCTAGTACATAAATACTTTGACATTCCATTCACTAACAACGCTTTACTGTTACAACACAAGTATGTAAATCAGAATATAACTTCATATCTTTCATGACAACCATATCTGAATCCAAAATGTCCTATGTTTAACTTGGGACTTTACCCATGTTGCTTATCTCACATTTGTAAGATTGAGATCACTGTGTTTTCATTGTTAAAATCCCCAAAATTTCTTTGAGAATCAGTCTTTTTATAAGCCTTATATCATATATTGGTATATTTTATATGTTATGTTGCTTCTAGATGGCAAAGATCCGGTTTGCTCTTAAATCAAATAGATTTTTTTTACAATCTGGCACACAGGCATTTCTATTGAGTTTCTGTGAGTGTATGTGGAACAGTTTTCCCACACTGAATTATGGCTCGATGATCAAGGATACAGCTTTTTGTGTCTAGCTGTGCGTGCGTGCGTGCGTGCGTGCGCGCGCGTGTGAGAGAGAGAGAAAGATCAGGCGGGGGCAGGGAGAGAGATAGAGTAAGGCAATACCACTGGTTCCGTCACACACCTTTGTAGCCGGACATCACTGCTTGTCAACCACCAGCGCTCTGCGCCCCCGGGCAGGCCTGACTAGAGGACAGCACCTCGACAGCGCAAACACAACTGAAATGTCATGTCAGAGCTGATCCCAGGTGTGAGTTAAATCAGACCGCTCGACCTGGAGAAGCAGCGTTCCCGCTGGGGGGGGGGTCTGCTGTTTATGCCCCACTCCGCTGGCCGTGGTATCGCTCCAATAGTGTCCTCGCACTCGCCGACTCCTGAATTAGTACAAAAACACGCAAGGCCTGGAACTGAAGGTGGACATAGCCTAGATTTCAGTGTGCAGGGTGCGGAGAGTTGCTCATAGCCCAGGCTCCGGTGTCCAGCTTGTGCAGCCAGAGGTAGATGGAGGTGAGGTCTGCTTGTAAACACTGGCGTTTTGGGCTTCATAGGCATGAGTGAACATAATTCTATCTCATGTGTCTCTTCGTGAGATATTTTTTTTAAGATTCAGCCCACAAAGGATCAGGTCACATTGTTCAAATATAATTTTTTAAACTGCCCTGATGTGTTCTAGAAAATTCATATTACCTTCAGGATCATTAATGTATATCTACAGTATGCATCTTACTGAATTTCAATACAATTGTCATGTGCTAACCTATTGTCTTTGGCAGACTTCATACCCTGTAAATCAGGGGCGACAGTATAAATCAATGTTTAATAGAGATCATATATCAAATATTTCCAACAGCTCCATGATTTTATACTTATATGTGGAACTATATGTGGAAGCAGTAGCCTACTGAGAATGGAACTGACAGCATTGGCTGAAAGTAGCTACATCCAATCTCTGAAATTATGGCTGCCTGGTATTACACAGGAACCTGGAAGCTTTGTCTGTCATAATTATCCTGTTAAGCAACCCTTGGACTCCCAAGAGAATATCTTAATGGGAGATTTTAAATTAGAATGGGATGGAGATGCATCCAGTAAGCGGAAATCCTGCTTTAATTTACATAATCATACCACTGTTTTTGTCTATTTTATCAGGAATGCTAATACATCTGCATCTTAAATTGTGGATTTAGTTATTCTATGGCGTGTCTCTCACAGACAATAAACCTTCCCCTTCTAGTTCACACAGCACGTAAATATATTGGAATATTGGAAACGGAAAACAGAAGAAATGTGCTCTCAGAATGCGCTATCTTAATTGAGACCCAGTAAGTGTAAGTAGCAGATGTTTTACCAGCAACTTTGAATCATCCGAGACCAGAGGCAGCTAAAGCACATTAAAAACAGAGCCAGGTGCTCGGGATTTTCCATTTTCGCATGTTGACGGAGAGAAGCCTTCATCTGGAAAGATCAACAGAGGAGGATAGACAGCGCAACTTAATGTCCAAACAACTTGAGATCTTTGCATTGTTTGAATTCATTCAGAACATCAGTCACTGGTATTAAGGAGAGCCCTCCCTCGCTATATTTGAAGTCATTCTTTCAATTTATCGCCCCTGGTTACATGAGTTCTGCGTTTAAAATGATTGAATTTGCTTTTCTTATTATTGTTTTTAGAACGCTACAAAGCGTAGGCCTATTGTTTTCGCGTGCAGTTTCATTACATAATGCATCGTTCATTTTGTCATTACTTTGCGTGAACTTTTACATTGAGAAGTTGTTCAACCGAGCAAGTTACAGTGTGCGTCTTTCCCGTCGTAATGTATTAAAAGTATGCCGCTATGATATCTCTTCAAGTTCTTTTTCTTTTAAAACCTCCCGTCACAAATCTATAAAGAGCGCGCTGCAACCAGAACACATTTCCTTAGCGTGGAACCCACTACCTAGTTCGCTTTCAGAAAGCGCTTTGTCAAAATGCGAAGTGTCTGTACCACCTTGTGTGACTTTAGTTGTATTAAACCTGCCGGGTACAGTGACAGGTCCCAGAAAGGGGGATAAAAGGCACACTCTGTTCCCTCTTATTCCTCTCCAAAGTGACTGACAGCATCGTTTCCTCGTGCGGAGGAGACCATGTCCCAGGATGACAGAGAGCTTCAGCGTCGTCAAGCGCCGCCTGTGTTCCCATTGCAGCCCGACGCCACATGGAATTAGTAACTAGATACAGTAGTCGCGAAATGCATGTGTGAATAATACGACACACTTGGGGGAACAGAGAGCTGTGAGATTAGTACAGACAATTAAGACAAGACATGCTTGCGAGGGCTTCTGAATATTGTTATTTCGGCTGCTACATCGCATAGCAAAAAACTTTACCCATATAGTACACGAGAGTTTGCATTTAGAAAAGTGGAGTGTTTAGCAAGTGGGACTTGTAATAAGCTGTAGCAAATGTAAGTTTGAGGTTTTTGTGTTTCACTGATCTTATATCAGTACGTATACGATCAGTGAAACACAAACGTAACAACCTTGTACGCTACTTAACAATATTGCAGCAATGGTTTCTAAGAGCAGCATAAAGTGAAATAATGTAGACTATAGTCTATATCTCTCACACGATCCAGCTCAATTCAAGCACACAAAAAAATGAATGATTCACATCCGAATGAGAGCAGATGAGCCAAATGACCTCATCTCCTGCTATTGTCACACAAAAGGCTCTTTAAAAAAAATAGGGGATACAGATTTTAAAAGACTCGATGATATCGCACGATGGCAATCAAAACCTAAGCCTTTCTTAAAAATATATTTTAAATGGCCTTGGTTTGACCTTGTAAATGCAGGAGCACTTTGGTAATCTGTGCTTAATGGTTTTTTGCATTAAACCACAGCTTGTGTTGGACCCTTGTGTGTCACAGTAATTTAAGATGCAGTCATTTTGCACATTCCAGTGCCATTATGTTACATTGTTACAGAATAAAGACTGGTATTATGTTCCCTCTATAAAGGGCAGAAGTGGCCAGAGTTCTATCTGCTGAACGAATCAATCTGGATTATGTCAGCTGAAAAGAATCAGGGAGTGCAGTCGCCAACAGATGGGGGGGGGGGGGGGGGGGTGTTTTAAAAATGTATTTGCTGGACCTGAATGTTTGGGCTTAGATAATACCTTCTGGTGACTGAGGCGTAGTTTTGTGCAGAGGGGTTCTTTTATTTTGTTTTGCATTTTTTTGTGGGCGGGGGGGTGACTGGCGCTAATTATCATTTCAGCAGAAATGATTAGGAGATCAAATGGAAATCGAATGCCATTTCCTATCATTAATGCTGGGTTTTATTTAAGCTGTCATGACAGGCAGTCCGGGGCTGTGGGAACAAGATGCAGAGAAGAATGGGAAGAGGTTTAAGAGGAGACGGGGGCGGGGTTTGGCAGGGCAAAGGCACTATTCATTAGCAGGGCCCAAAGAAGTTGATTGAAGTAGTTTGTGGGAGAAAGGGGAATGAGCCTGTCTGTGGGCAACAGTGGCCAGCCACCCTCCTGCTTCGACAAACACGGGTGTGCCTCAAGGGTCACGGGGTCAAGTTCACCCCAAAAGTCAGTCTGCCTTGTTGTGCAAACTGGCTGGGGTGCACTGCACACGTGCATTTGAGAATTACTCTGGTGTCTGTGTAACGCTTCCTGTGTTACCAAGACACATCCTTCTTTTCTTTTTTCCAATCCTGTTTTACATTTTCTTTTGTTTGTATTTCCACCTTTAGAACCGCTAGATCTGTAGGATTTTCTATAAGACAATGCTGTGCACTATGATTAGTTTGCGGAAAAGTTTTTTGGAACATAAAAAGGTGTTTTTAGGCTTTCAAGACGGTGTGGCCAAAGATGTTTTTTTTTTTTTGTTGTTTTTTTTTTTAATCTTCTCATTCTGTTCAAATTTTATTTCGTAAATTGTCTGTAGATGTACATGGAGTACTTTTCCCTAGTTACATTACATGACAGTCATTTAGCAGATGCTTTTATCCAAAGCGGCATACAGTAAGTGCATACAGAAACGTTATCGAAGTAACTACAGAACAGATAAGACAAAGCACATCTTTCCCATAACGTAGCAGCTATCCCTGGTAATGAACATTGAATGCAGTTCACAGTAAGCTGTGGGTAAATAAGCTATACGACAATTCTATTCTAAATACTATTATAAACTATAACAAACAGATGAGAAAACACAGGAAACAAGTAGTTCAAAGGTCATACCTGACATGGCCCCTGAACATACAGTATATTTTACATGTCACTTCTTTTTCTCAACATTCATTCCTTCAGCTCACAGTTGGCACATTCGTCAGACAATGCTGAACAAACAGTGTCGTTATTATGACTTCCTGGCCACACCCAGCCATAGTGATTATGACCAGACAATTGATCTGATATGTTTTCCATACTGGAAAGATTAGTGATGGTCCCATGAGAGATTACTCAATCACATTCATGTAAGAAAATTAAAGCCCAGTTTGATAGTTACACAGAATGACCAGCGATATGAATTCCCAACCTGTGGTCCATTCAAAAAAGAAGAAGGAAAAAAATGGCATCATTCATAATCTGACCTCAATTACCTAATTTATCATCTAGCTAATCAATTTCATTAAATATGATTTATCAACATTTTTAGCTCACATATTTAGCTGTTTTTATCCATGGTCCATAGAGTGTGTGAAAATACATTCCAATTCCACACTGCAGGTCCAAGGTCAAGCCCAATATGACAAATACATGATTGACTTTTCACCACAACTTCAAAATCACTCATCTCACATTTGGCACACTTACTTTATCAGCCATGGTCTCTGGATCTGTGTATGCTTTTCCTATCTCCTGGTAACTTGCCACACCCACCCACACTTAATATTTTGGTTTGACTTTTTTTTGTTGTTTTTTATTCTTCAAATAGTTTTCACACATAGCCATGTTATGCATATATTTTGTACAGCTTTTTGAAAGAAATGTGTGCAAAACATGAATTGTTGATTTAAGCAGAGTCTTCATTTAGCGTCACTAAATACATTTTCATCAAATGGTATTAACTTCTGGTTAACTTCTCAGTCTTTTTGACATTTACATTTAACATTAAGGCATTTAGCAGATTCTCTTATCCAGAGCGGTTTGGATGCTGTTTGGCACATTCATCAGGCATGCACTATGGATATGTGTTCCCTGCTTGTCATGGCTCTAGAGATCCCTTAAAGTAGTCTCAATAACAGCCTTCACATGATAGTGTCGCCAAACGTAATTTGGAACATTTATCATTAATAGCGTCTAGATGCGCTTCATATTTTTCATTGTCTTTGGTTAGGAGTACTGCTAAATATGGCTGCCAGACACATTTTTTACACATGTGCATATCTTCCCCTCATTCCTCTCACGCTTGGTACATGTATTATTTCCTCTAGACGTGGAAAAAGAAGCCGTTCCTTAGCTCTCAGTCCTTGGCCACACACAATATGGCTGTCGCTAAAAGATTTTGCGAAGTAATTGTCAGAATTAACTCAACCATCTCACACTGTGAGTTTTTCCTGCGACAGGGTCATTAGGTGTACTTCAAAAGGCCCACAGCTGAACGTAATCTCACAATCAGATTTGAGACCTTGTCGTTACCTGAAACGTTGACCTATCTGGTCAATAATTTAGAATAAGTAACGATTTGTTTAAAATAAAAAATAAATCTGAATATGAAAATTTATATTCCTGCTTTCACACATCAGAACAAATTTGGTTTAGTTTAGAATTGTGTCAGATCTAAAGTAATTCAATGTAATATCTGTTAAGAAAGAGCATTAATGAATAAGATCCCAAGCAAAATGTATTTGACCGTCTGTCTGTATAAAAACTGTTATCAGCTTTTCAATAATCAGCTTTTCTCAGCAAACAAGCTCCCTCCAGAGCACCAACATCCGAGGATATTAACGTCATCCTTTCAGGGCCCTTAAACACCAATATTGGGCACAAAATAATTTGCGTTACAAGCAAGTGTGAGAATAAAGAGCAATTCCTGTATGAGGTTCTGATATTATTATTTCAATGAGTTTTATGCATACTTAAAAAAAAGTAAATACACATATTTGGTGCAGAAGATTACACTGAGGATAGTGAAACTACTTTTTGTTCCACTACATTTTGCATAATGTTAGTATCTCTACAGAATTAGCATTGGAGAAGTGCAGGAGCCAAAGACACATTTTGTTGTGAATTTCTACGGAAACATTGAGCAGTCTGGCTTTTTTTTGTGAGTTGTGCTTTGAGGGGGTAAAATTCTTCCAGCCTTTGTGAGTTGCAGCAAATGGTATTCATAAACATCCTGTATTCATTAAAACCTTCTAAAAATATTTTCAGTGCACTTCCTCATGCTCAGGCAATGTGTACTGTTCTTATTTACATATCTATAAATACTGTATGTACAATGAGCTTTACCTTGCCAAAAACAACACTTTTTTAGCCTCACCGGATGCCTGAGGAAGAACAAAAGCCTCAAAGACACCTCGTGTGGCAGTTTATTCAAGAGGTGGGCAAGAGTATTGCATTTCTACACAATAAGACTAGCCTTGTTTTTCCCTCATGGAAACCGAGGATAGATCGCTTAATCTTTTCTCCCCTGCTCTTTGAGTCGGCAACCTAAATCACAGATCACAACCCCTCGCTTATGAACTCGCACAAAAGTTGTGATTCCCAAAACGGCTCCAAATGGAGACATCGCCTGAGAGGGGGGGTAATGCCATCTCCTGGGGACAGAAACTGGGGATAGACTGCCATTGTCGGTTTTTAGAGGAGTCTGAGGACTTATAGTGAAGATATGTGGAGTCGGAAGGATGAGGGAAAGTGTCAGGACATATGAGCACCCCCCCCCAGTGTGCTTTACCCACTGAAAAAATATAACCTGGTCTACACCTTGTGTAGGCCATTGTTCTGTTAATGCATTCATTTATCTACTCTGTTAAGCATGACGCCTGCATTAACATAAGATGGATCCTGGAGCTATGCTTCCTCTTACCATATGTCTTGGCTTTCTTGGGACTGCTCTGACAATCCACTTCATACGTGCTTTCTCACACCGTGACAGTAGAGGGCGCTCAAAAACGTTTCATTTTTCTCTACAGTAAATAACCATGTCTTCAAAACCACGAGCATTCCCCACATCTGTACATTTGAGCGAGTAACGTCTTCTTTTTTTTTCTGCATTATCATATTTGCTCACAGTACTTTGGATGTGCATATTGTTTCACAGTGGATCATATTATATATTATTACATGTGAACATACCACTGCCGTACCATTGCAAATAAATTAAATATGGACAATATATATGTATATACAGTGAGCACCTTAATTCATTGGACAGTGACACATTGTTTTGTATAAAATGACAATGAGGTTGAGTTGCAGACTGTCAGCTTTAATTTGAGGGTATTTTCATCCATAACGGATGAACCGTTTAGAAATTATAGAACCTTTGTACATAGTACCCCCCATTTTCTGGCATCAAAAAATATTGGACAGTTTAACATAATGAAGAATAAAGTAATATTTTTAATATTTTGTCGCATATCCTTTGTATGCCATGACTTCCTGATGTCTGTGACTCAACAACATCAAAAGACTCTTGATATCTTATTTTCTGGTACTCTTACAAGCGATACTATAACTTCTCTGCATTTGAATAGATCTCTATGGGAATTGGGGGGTGGGACTAGATTTAGCTGTAAATTACACTGGAACAGTTACAGTATGGAACACATGGTTGGCCAAATGGCTCTAAGTCATCCAAGGGTCTGACATATCAAACAAGCCTTAAACCATCACTCTGCTGCCAGATATGCAGTAGGTATGGATGGATAACTTGAAAGGGTTTCTTCTCCTGACTTATTTTTCTATAGAGTTCAATAGGAAAATGTGTCAGGAGAAACAACCATCCATATCTACTGCATATCTGGCAGCAGAGTGATGGTTTGAGGCTCCATTGAGAGATCCATTCAAATGCAGAGAAGTTATAGTATCGCTTGTAGGAGTACCAGAAAATAAGATATCAAGAGTGTTTTGATGTTCTTGGGTCACAGACATCAGGAAGTCATGGCATGCAAAGGATATGTGACCAAATATTAAAAATGATTACTTTATTCTACATTATGTTCAACTGTCCAATATTTTTGATGCCCAAAAATAGTGGGGACTATGTACAAAAGGTTCTATAATTTCGAAATGGTTCATCTGATATAGATGAAAACAACCTCAAATTAAAGCTGACAGTCTGCACTTCAACCTCATTGTCAGTGTACCCTGTTAAACTCAAACTGCTAGAGTACAAAACCAAAATAACAAGAAATGTGTCACTGTATATATATATATATATATATATACTGTAAATGTGATACAACAAAAATAGCATCAACAGAATCAAAGCATCCACACACACGCATATATATCTATATATAATGTTCTTAATACAACATCTCTATAAGCATTCTGTTGACCATATTTCTAAACTAATTGACCTAGTATGGCAGGCTCAATAACATTAAAGAGGAATCAATTATTGTTATAAAGCAGTGTACATCTGTGGAATACTGAAGAGGTCGGTGGAACTTTCCGGTACATATGCTCAGTATGCTAATAGGAAATTAAAAAAGGAGGGAAAATAACTCTATAAAGTTTACCCAGCAGTCTCTTGATCACAGTGGCAGTTGTTTGGGGAGAAGAAATGGCAAATCAAAATAATAACATTCCAGGTGGCTTAGTTAATGAACAGTGAAAAGCAAATGTGCGATTTAATCACTAACTTGCTATTCAAAGTTTATTTTGAAAGAAAGTACAATGTTTGCACGGATTCAAAAAAAGTGAAATAAAAATCACAATTAAATATTATTCAGTCTTATTCAGAGATACACAAATATGTTATAGTGATAAGTGTTTTGTGCTGTTATAAACCTATTAAAATGCAGAAACACTGTGACCATTGGCACCGTTTAGTTTTAAAACAGTGAACGTTATTTTCTGTGGAAATTGCACAGATGTTACCCATCTTGTAAAGTGCACTTATTACAGGGTCATTCCAAGATTATATATTTTTTTTACTACTCTGAAGCTTATTGCGCCATCTAGTGTTCATGTCTGTGCATTGCCTCAAAAGACCATTTATAGGTGTCTTCAAAGTGGATCAGTAGCTCGAGTAGTTTTGCAATCATAATTGTTGCGGCCCACTCCATTCCATTAAGATTTATAATTTAAGAGTGAGTCTACCATGTTTAAGTGTGACTTAGTGAAAATGGCAAGCTTTTCTCAGCTTCAAGTCAATGTAAAGTCCTTAAGAATTCATCACACTTAAATCACACGAGGGCAAAAGATGTTTCCACTCCTTTTTATCCTTTTTTTGCTGGTATTTCACAACAGTTGAGCGTATTAGATTAAAGTGGAGCAGTTAGAGAGATGCGCCTTTTGTTGTGAAATGAAGCTGCTTCTGTGATTGTGTGCTTAATGTAGACCGAGTAAGCATAAGCTTTATTGCTTTTTGGAAAATCTAAGCGAATGTATTTATTTCTATTTTTTCCTTATTAACTTTACATTGTCTCACTGTTTCATTTCAATATTGCCCCTGCAAGAGCACACTCAAATAAATGCATGTTTTAATTTGCATTTGTCAGTTTCATAAAGGCATTTCTAAAAGAACATGACATGGAAATGCAGTCTATATACTTTATTGCCAAATAATTCTCACATACATTGTTGAAGAAATTAAACTGTGAGGGGGAACACAATTTATATTATGTACATTAGATTTCGTCCTTGCTCAACATAATTGCAAATAAGCCATTTTTACTATTTAAGATAGAAAATTTCATTCTAATTGCATTCTATGGTTCGTAGCGGCTTTCATCATTTTACCACTGATAGACATTCTAGCGACTAAACTTGCTTGGAAATAGAGGCTGAAGATAATATAATTATCGGATACTCATTGTTGCCAGTATTTATGCATGTGTTTGCAAAATCTGCCCTTCAACCAACTTCACACAATTTCATCTCATAGCTAATGGTGTCATATCATTGTGGCTTGCATTTCAAATTGGAACAAAAAAAAAATGTATGTAAATGCTATGTAGTAATCTTACTATTTGCAGAATGATATAAGATCTTAGAGAATTTTGAGATGGAGAATTGTGTAATGAAGCTTTTGGTTCCAGGGAAAAATGTTGTTTACTTAACAAAATTCCTGCCCTGTTGTTGTTGCACTTCCAGAATAAAATGTTGTTGAACCAAATTCAGGAAAGAAAGAAAAAAATCATTTCCACTGGAACCATTGTAGAATTTGTGTTTGGTGTCTCTGCTAGCCTAGCTGAACCCAGAGCGCAGTAGTTTTTAATGTGAATTTTTTCTCTAAACTGTAGTTCGTCAGTGGGTAAGAGAGGAGGAAGGTCCTCGCACCCTCGCCCCCACGCTGGCCCAGGAATGTAACCTATCTGACAGTGAGATGCAGGAGGACTCTCTTAAAGACTAAGGCACGGCTCCAAGAACAGCGGCTTCCGGCCCGTGCTCTGTCTGGCTGGAGGGAGGGTTGGGGGGGGGGGGGGATGGGGTGGGGAGGCGGGTGGGTGTGGTCGAGGTGGGGGGCTCTCACACAGTCACCCAACTGACCAAGGAGCAAAACTTTATCAAAGACTCTATTATTAAAAAAAACAATAATAAAGAAGGACGGTGTATGGGAGGAGGAGGAGGAGGAGGAGGAGGAGGAGGACCTGTGCTTTGCTAAACGAGCTGCCCCCGGGGACAGAGTGAGCTGGGCGCTGGACGTACAGTTTAATCGGACACTGGACAGCGGACAGAGACGCCGATGTTTGCTGTCTGCGCACTGAGCCTGCTCGGTTCTGCCCTTTTTCCCCCTAAGAGGCGACCTGCTTCACCTGACCACCCAGGTCCGCTCCCTCAACACTTTTTCCCGGGCGGATTTTCGGAACGTCGCCCTCACTGACAGGCACCGGGCTCCATCGTCTCTGCGCCCTCTCATGGGTCGGAGCCAAGGAGGAGCGTCACTTCACTACCTTCAAAAGCCTGAATCTTACTGGAAGCATCCCGTTAAGGTCAAAAAAATTCCCACTGCATTCACGGTTGTGCAATGTTCAAGAGCTGAAGGACAATTTACTGTGTGAGGGACGCGTCGTGTCCTTAGAGCAGAACGTAGCCAAGCACACTTTGGGCCAAGCTAAGTGGGCGGTTCCCCACTACACACCCACCAGTGTCCGCACTGTCCATACCCCTGGCAACACACGCGTACATGCTGTTAGTTGACAATCTCGTTGTTTACAGAGCTGGTCACTGTTATAGTACCAAGTGACAAGATATGAACAAGGTGTGTTTGTGCAGAGGGCCGGTGTCGGTCAGTCATAATCTAATTTGGGGGGGGGGGGGGGACACATACCAGCGAGAGTGTTATAATGATTGGAAGATGAGACAAGACTCTCCTCCCCCACTTTCTCTTACCAACAGAAACAGGAGTTAAGTCTAGGTAGTAACTGTTCATATTGTCCACTGTTTGTTCAAATGTTGACTCTGTAGATTATCAAAGAGCTAAATGTAAAAGAAGAGTTAAAAAAATAGTGAATGTGAAATGCAAAACGCTGAAGTGACCGTAATAACTAGTTTACAATATCTTGTCCAAAATAGATAGATATATAGAATTCTAAGATGAATAACAAAAAATACAGGATTTTCCTTCTTAACATCTATCTTGTTAACTCCAAGGACTCTAGTGTTGCAAATGTTTATAAAATACTGCCACCTATCAATGTTGCAAAGTGTTACTGACTACTGAAATGGTTTGATGTATTTACTTAAAAAATGAAAAAAACACACAAAAAAAACACAAAAAAAAGAAATTATTGTCTAGCCTTAGATACAGTCATACACTGTTGCATCTACAAAGCTAGCTGTTTTAGATGTAGGCTTTAGAATGAATTACTTTTCAAGTACTGTACTTTTTGCCTTCTACATTGGAAAAAAAGATTGACAATCTTTTCATGTGCTGCGAACATATACCCATATATACATAAGTCATTTAGTATAGACAAATTCCCTTTTTTTTCCCCCAAAAGTATTTTGCACTGTGATGGTATCATAAAGTATCGGGTGCATCAAATCTATACAATACAAACTAATCTAAGTAAAAAAATAAGTTGTGCGTTTGTGCCCCTTGACATTGTGGACTGTGTCTCTGTTCTCTGTGTTCCCTAACAATTTTCTGCCGTTTGTACAGTCTATATCTATTTGCATATTCAGATTTAACTATTACATGGCTTTGATAATGACTATTTGGTAAGTGTGTTGAGTAATTGCACAATGTCACCTCGATGGCTCGTCTGTCTGTCCTGAAGCAAGATGCCTCACTGAAAGTCAAGCTCTGTAGCGTTTAGGCCCATCAGTTCCCTCCCAGAAATTTTGAAATCAGGCCATAATTTGACTTGTTGCTTACCGGCTGTTCTGCCAACAGCAAAACCAAACTCTTTCGTCGAAATCACATGATCGGGATCTCTGAAGAAACGTGTGGAGCATTGGATGCCTAGGTTATCTGGCAGAGAATTGTGAGATTAGGCCATTCTCCCAATCAGAGGAACAAAATGTGGTTGTATGTCATAGGATTCTGATTGGCTCCCTACTCCACACGCATGCCTGGACCACGCCCCCTGCCCCGCCCCACCGTGCCCCCTCAGCCGACTCTCTGTTCGGTCCCTGGGAGGGTCGCTTCTTTGTCTGGGTTTTCCTGAACGAGTATAAGTGCATTACGCATTTCAATTTGTCTTGTGAGCTGAAACCTTTATTTGCTGTTTTCTCATGCCAGTGCAAGTCCATCGGATGCTTCTTTTTGTAACTACTGAACTGTACTTGTAATAAAATAATATGTATTCAAACAATGTCTCTCTGTCTTGGCAAAATATATACATTTTATTATTTCATTATGCAAATTCAGTATAAGCATGGTTTTACATATATTTACGTGTGTCTGTGCGCATGGGCATGAGTGGCTTTAATTTTCAATGCGTGCAGAACGCAAGATACTCTATCACTGCTGTAATTTCCATGAGCCACCAGGTGTCAGCAGAGTCACAAATTTCTAAACCTGCAGTGAACGGATCATCACATTCTGAGAGACCAGTGTTCTCCATGCCATAGATTTAATTCACACATATTGTTCTTTATTCGTATCTCACTGATGACATAGTGGTCATTATCTGACAGAGGTTTAGTCCAGAATGGTGACAGTAGAAGCGGAATGCCTGTGGCACTGTCTTAGCCTGGTGTTTTTACCGTTGCCCTTCACAAGAGTAACACTGTGAACCGCAAAATTTTACTATATACTTATTGTTACCTGACCGATTCGCAATACAACAAGGAACTCTTGGAATGGCACATGGTCTTGTGCTTTTCATTCTTACTTAGTCGTTTAAGTTAAGTCTCCTCTTGTTGCTTCCTGGTTGTAAATTGGTTTATGATTTTAAGGTAAAAACCAGGAGACTCTGTGGCTCTAGGATAGTTTACCCATGTACTTCAGTTACCTTACAGCCTAGATGAGAACAATTCCAGCGCATCAGTAACGAAAAGCGAAAAAGATACAAATGCACGGTCTTGTGCTATCATGACGATGTGCCCATTTTCAAACGTACATTTATTGAACTTACATTTATTCCAGCCTTAACCGCTTCTCCCACACACCGCTTAACCGCCTCCCCGACGCGCCGTGACGACTGGCCCTGCCGATTGACTTAGGTGAGCACAGCACCCAACCCCCAACCCTACGCCCGCCACCTGCATGTATCAAAAGATCAGTGTTGAACAGAGAGCATGTCCCTTCATTGTTGTTGTTGGTGAAGCACTTGTTATATGGTGCTGAAAGATGAGCAATATAAATGATGTATCTTTTCCCCTTCTCCCTCACTTCTCTGTTAAGTGCTATACAAGAAACCCGCTGGAGGGGCTACCCAAGTGTCTCTGTAACACATAACGGGCCTGGACCATGACAGCTAATATTACAAGTTATGGTGTTCCTCTCAGCGCTGCCGTGCCCTTGGGCTAATGTATTGTTAATTCCAAAACCTGTTAAAGTCAGACACTGTCTGCTGTTATTTCAGCGCGGGCAAATAGTTGGTCTCTCTCTCTCTCTCTCTCTCTCTCTCTCTCTCTCTCTCTCTCTCTCTCTCTCTCTCTCTCTCTCTCTCTCTCCCTCCCTCCCTCCCTCCCTCCCTCCCTCCCTCCGTGTCTCCGTGTCTCCGTGTGTCCCCTCTCTGGTGCGTCCATGTTACGAACACTTCCGGTTCCGGTGTTACCAACCATTATTCTGCTTCCGTTATGCAAGAGAACATTTTTTTTCGACATTTTATGATTTGAATTGTATTTTCATGAAAGTGAGCAGAGAATACTGTTTTTTGTAGTTTTAGGGTCTAGTAAAGCTAAAATTAACAGATTTCTTTCCAGAACTTTTTCTGGTGGAGAGATTAGTTTGTGTGAATGAAAATTATGGTACAAAGCTTTGCCGTTGCTCACAACCTATAAGTGTATTGTGCTGGCGAATCAGCTGTCACAGCTGCCATAACTTTAATTAATCTTTTTGTTGTGCCTTATTAGCGGCAGCAATATGTGTAGTCACTGAACTGTTGTGCACCAGGTAATGGCGTGATTGAACAGAGGCATTTAGCTGTCACAGGGAAGGATTTTTTTCTCTCTCTAAGCAGAGACGCACCACAACAACGCACTATGCAGCCAAAAATACACAGCTATTGGACACAGAAGCCAAGGACACTGTCACCTTTCCAAAAGTGATTTAAGGGATTTGACTGAAGCTGCTCAGTACAGCAACAGTGACGGGTAACATAAGCTTCAACTATGACAGGAAGAGAATTGTATCAATTTTTTAAAAAGACAAGCCTATGTTCCCGAAGCAAACATAATGTTTCTTCCACAGTATTTTTTGAATATGTGTCCCTCCGCTATCTGAATGTCTAAAGTGGTTTTTTTCCCGTTGGAAGTATTTTACATTTAATTCAGTCCCTGATGATGGATTGACGTTTGATCTGACTTATGCTGATGGGAACCATGTTCCCTTTAACCTAAAGCTGATCTTACGGCCGTCAAACTGAAAGGAAACGTGCAAGGTTAACGCTGGACTCATTTTTAAAGGAATCAAATGCTACAAACCAGATGTAGGGCACATGTGATGTGAGAATCTGTTCCTAATAAAACTACGTTTCCAGCATTTCTGTCAGCAGTGTGCTCATAGCAGCACAAAAGGAGAAGAAAATGCGCAATTTTGCGAATGAAAAGTGTCAATCAACTTTGTTGCACAAAAATTGCGTGCGTGCGTGCATGTTTGTGTGTGAGTGGTGTGTGTATGTGTGTTTGCATATGTGTGTGGTGTGTGTGTGTTTGCAGGTGTGCATGCATGTGTATGTGTGTGTGTGTGTGTGTGTGTGTGCTGTTTGATAAAGGAAACCAAAGGCTCTGTTTATATTGCTGCCTCTGTGTAGCTTTATAAACCTGCTGTTACAATGAGGATAATTATTTGCAAATGAAGGAAATCACAGTTTCAGTGAATGATTATGCATAAGGAAAGAAAATACTTAATTCACTTTTCTTTTTTTTTTTGCTTTTATGATGGTCCTCTATACATCTATGACCTTCATGTCAAGGCAGGAGCATTATAATTATTTCTTGTTTATTTTTCTCAAAGCGTGCGTTACGTGGCCCGTCTCCCTTGATGGAATCTACATTTTCTCTCCTACGCACCATATTTTCAGGCAATATGCGCATCGATTGATGTGTTTAAGATGACAGTGCAGCTCAGTTCATGTGTGCCAACAGTTGTAACTGGGCAGATGGTGACCTCTAGTTGAACCTGTCCTCATGCTCATTTGTTCAGCTGTACTTAATTTTTCTTCCATATTGCAGGTCCTGCACTGCATTGACTGCTGTTGCCCACCAGAGGGCGATAAAGACCAGCTTATCCACCCTCGTGTGCTCACTGCTCGTGTGGTTTAGATTTTGCATGAATGTTAATGCAGTGAGGCAAATATTCCAGGTACAGCAATATAACTATACCACACACATCCCCTGTGTATACAAGGCATGCTTTTGACAAATTCATAGCGATGGTGGCGATTTAGATTAGAAAGTTTGATGCATGCTTCTGTGAGAGATCCACAGGTCCGTGTGGTGAAATAGTCTTGTCACGGAGCCATTAGGTTGCTGGCTCTGTCCATATAACGGCCTCGGTAATGACACCAGTGGACAATAAAAATGTTTTGCAAACTATCCAACGCTCAGTAGTCATTTGGTGGTGCAATATAAAGGGAGCTTTGTGCAACTTTACGCTCTTATTTTGATGAAAAATTAATTGTGCCAGCCCATAATGCCACGAACATAATGTGGTTCCTATTGAGTTTATTGGATTTGAAAAGGGACAAACTGGGGGTCACACATTGACTTCACCCTGTAATACTGACTACCGTGTAAAACGACTTCATTGACATTATTTGCAATGAATTCAAACACAATGTGCATCTGTACTTGCTGAAATTGATGCCGTGGTTTGTTAATAAGGGCCGGGCATATTGTGTATAGGATGTACTGTGTACACACGTCAGTTTCTGTAACTCGTTTTACTGCCAGAGGGAAAGAAATCCTCTGAAATGGTCAGTTGAATTGAAGGAGCCTCCAATATAATCATTGTGAAAAAAGTAAAATATAATTATTGTGTTCAATTCTTATGTTCTCATAATGCTAGTTTAAGATTTATGTTAAAATTATGTTTAGTCCTCAAGATGGCAGTCTAAGAAAGTCAGAACACACAGTAGAAGGGGATGTAGAAATGCCAACACCATGCACACTCCTAACCACAGAGTATATACTGTATATATACCATGCACACTCCCAACCACAGAGTATATACTGTATATATACCATGCACACTCCCAACCACAGGGTATATACACACAGTATACGTCTAACCACAGAGTATATACGCACAACACACTCCTAACCACAGAATATAGACACACAGCACACTCCTAACCACAGAGTATATACACACAGCACACTCCTAACCACAGAGTATATACACACAGCACACTCCTAACCACAAAGTGTATACACACAGCACACTCCTAACCACAGAGTATATACACACAGCACACTCCTAACCACAAAGTATATACAAACAGCACACTCCTAACCACAGAGTATATACACACAGCACACTCCTAACCACAGAGTATATACACACAGCACACTCCTAACCACAGAGTATATACACACAGCACACTCCTAACCACAGAGTATATACACACAGCACACTCATAACCACAGAGTATATACACACAGCACACTCCTAACTACAGAGTATATACACACAACACACTCCTAACCACAGAGTATATACACACAGCACACTCCTAACCACAGAGTATATACACACAGCACACTCCTAACCACAGAGTATATACACACAGCACACTCCTAACCACAGAGTATATACACACAGCACACTCCTAACCACAGAGTATATACACACAGCACACTCCTAACCACAAAGTATATACACACAGCACACTCCTAACCACAGAGTATATACACACAGCACACTCCTAACCACAGAGTATATACACACAGCACACTCCTAACCACAGAGTATATACACACAGCACACTCCTAACCACAGAGTATATACACACAACACACTCCTAACCACAGAGTATATACACACAGCACACTCCTAACCACAGAGTATATACACAGCACACTCCTAACCACAGAGTATATACACACAGCACACTCCTAACCACAAGAGTATATACAAACAGGCACTCCTAACCACAGAGTATATACACACAGCACACTCCTAACCACAGAGTATATACACACAGCACACTCCTAACCACAGAGTATATACACACAACACACTCCTAACCACAGAGTATATACACACAGCACACTCCTAACCACAGAGTATATACACACAGCACACTCCTAACCACAGAGTATATACACACAACACACTCCTAACCACAGAGTATATACACACAGCACACTCCTAACCACAGAGTATATACACACAGCACACTCCTAACCACAGAGTATATACACACAACACACTCCTAACCACAGAGTATATACACACAGCACACTCCTAACCACAAAGTATATACACACAGCACACTCCTAACCACAGAGTATATACACACAGCACACTCCTAACCACAGAGTATATACACACAGCACACTCCTAACCACAGAGTATATACACACAGGGCACTCCTAACCACAGAGTATATACACACAGCACACTCATAACCACAGAGTATATACACACAGCACACTCCTAACTACAGAGTATATACACACAACACACTCCTAACCACAGAGTATATACACACAGCACACTCCTAACCACAGAGTATATACACACATCACACTCCTAACCACAAAGTATATACACACAGCACACTCCTAACCACAGAGTATATACACACAGCACACTCCTAACCACAGAGTATATACACACAGCACACTCCTAACCACAAAGTATATACACACAGCACACTCCTAACCACAGAGTATATACACACAACACTCCTAACCACAGAGTATATATACACACAGCACACTCCTAACCACAGAGTATATACACACAGCACACTCCTAACCACAGAGTATATACACACAGCACACTCCTAACCACAGAGTATATACACACAGCACACTCCTAACCACAGAGTATATACACACAGCACACTCCTAACCACAGAGTATATACACACAGCACACTCCTAACCACAGAGTATATACACACAGCACACTCCTAACCACAGAGTATATACACACAACACACTCCTAACCACAGAGTATATACACACAGCACACTCCTAACCACAGAGTATATACACACAGCACACTCCTAACCACAGAGTATATACACACAGGGCACTCCTAACCACAGAGTATATACACACAGCACACTCCTAGCCACAGAGTATATACACACAGCACACTCCTAACCACAAAGTATATACACACAGCACACTCCTAACCACAGAATATATCCACACAACACACTTCTAACCACAGAGTATATACACACAACACACTCCTAACCACAGAGTATATACACACAGCACACTCCTAACCACAGAGTATATACACACAGCACACTCCTAACCACAGAGTATATACACACAGCACACTCCTAACCACAGAGTATATACACACAACACACTCCTAACCACAGAGTATATACACACAGCACACTCCTAACCACAGAGTATATAAACACAATGCACACTCCTAACCACAGAGTATATACACACAACACACTCCTAACCACAGAGTATATACACACAGCACACTCCTAACCACAGAGTATATACACACAGCACACTCCTAACCACAGAGTATATACACACAGCACACTCCTAACCACAGAGTATATACACACAGCACACTCCTAACCACAGAGTATATACACACAGCACACTCCTAACCACAGAGTATATACACACAATGCACTCCTAACCACAGAGTATATACACACAGCACACTCCTAACCACAGAGTATATACACACAGCACACTCCTAACCACAGAGTATATACACACAGCACACTCCTAACCACAGAGTATATACACACAGCACACTCCTAACCACAGAGTATATACACACAGCACACTCCTAACCACAGAGTATATACACACAGCACACTCCTAACCACAGAGTATATACACACAACACACTCCTAACCACATAGTTTATACACACAGCACACTCCTAACCACAGAGTATATACACACAACACACTCCTAACCACAGAGTATATACACACAGCACACTCCTAACCACAGAGTATATACACACAGCACACTCCTAACCACAGAGTATATACACACAGCACACTCCTAACCACAGAGTATATACACACAGCACACTCCTAACCAGAGTATATACACACAGCACACTCCTAACCACAGAGTATATACACACAGCACACTCCTAACCACAGAATATATACACACAACACACTCCTAACCACAAAGTATATACACACAGCACACTCCTAACCACAGAGTATATACACACAACACACTCCTAGCAACAGAGTAAATGCACAACAATAAATCTTGAAATTGAAATAAAACTGAAAAAGAGAGGAACTAAAATGAGAGGGAAAAGGTAGAGAGAGGTAGAATATGTAAAGAGATGGAATAGATAGAGAAAGAAGGAATATGTAGAGGGGGGAATACAGTCAGTGGCCACTTTATTAGGTACTCCTGAGTCCTGCTTCTTATAGCCAGTTCTTCAAATCAGCGAATCTGACTGCAACTCAATATATAAAGCATGCAGACATGGTGAGGTTTAGTTGTTGTTCAACCAAACATTAGAATTGGTGATCTAAGGATGATCTAATCAGCTTTGAACGTAGTATGATTTTTGGTGCCAGACATGGTGGTTCCAGCATCTCAGAACTGGCTGCCCTTTTGGGATTTTCAGGCACTACGGTCTCTAGAGTTTACAGAGAATGGTGTGGTAAACAAAAAACATCCAGTGAGCAGCAATTCTGTGGGCAAAAACAGCTTATTAACGAGAGAGGTCAGAGGACAATGGGCAGACTCGTTCAAGCTAACAGAAAGGCCACAAAAGCTCAAATAACAGCTGTTTACAGCAGTGGTGTGCAGAAACGGCTGGCCCACAGTAGCAGAAGACCATGCCGGGCTCCACCACTCCTGTCAGCTAAGTACAGGAAGATGAGGCTACATTGGGCATGTGATCGCCAAAACTGGACGATTAAAGATTGGAAAAGCATTGTCTGTTCTGACAAATCTCAATTTCTGCTGTGACATGTGGATGGTAGGGTCAGAATTTTCCATAAACAGCATGAATCCATGGATCCATCCTGCCTGCACCATCCTGTATCAATGGTGCAGGCTGGTATGAGTGTTTTCTTGGCACACATTAGGCCCCTTAATAGCTATTGAACATGATTTGAATGCCACCGCATACCTAAGCATTGGTGTTGACCATGTGCATCCCTTTATAGTGACGGTCTACCCTTTTTTTAAACATAATCTCAAACTGGTTCTATGAACATGACAGTGACTTCAGTTTACTCCAATGGCCTGCACAGTCTCCAGATCTCAATCCAATCGAGCACCCTTAGGATGAGGTGGAACAGGAAGTTCACAGCATGAATCTGTACGGAAATATCAGCAGGAACTGCATGATACTATCGTGTCAGCTTGGACCAAAATTCCTAAGGAATGTTTCCAGCACCTTGTTGAACCCATGCCGCAAAGAATTCAGGCTGTTATGGAGGCAAAAGGGGGTCCTACCTGGTACTAGACAGGTGTACCCAATAAAGTGGCCACTGAGTGTAGAGAAAAACAGAGGGAATAGGGAGAGAGAAAGAGCGAATACGTAGTAGGTAGAGAGAGGGAGGATAGGGGTCCAGGGGTTGTGTGACCACAGGTCAAAGCAGGTGTTTAAAAGAAAAGAAGACGAGGAAAGGATGGTGCTTGAAAGATAAAAATGGCATGAATGAGGGATGGGGGAGAGAGAGTGAGAGTGTGCTGGGCAGAGTGCTGGTACAGGGACCCTCGCCCCGGCGCCGTGACCAGGGGTCATAGTGGGGCAGTAAGTGGCCAGGCCGGCCTGCCTTTGTGCTCCCGTTGCCCCACGGAGATAATTGTGGATTGCAGCGGTGGGAAAGAACTGCAGTCATCATTCGCTGTCTGTCAGGTATCAGTGCTCAGCCCTGTGTCATCTGTCACCATTGAGCTGCTCTGTCATCCCTGCCCCGGCTCTCTCAGCTTTCTGTCTCATCATGTTCATTATCTCCGGCTTCAACACCCAGCCCCCCCCCCCAGCCCCCCACATACACACACGCTCAAAGCCCAGCACCCCCCCCCCCCCAACTCCACCCCCCCTCCCATACCCTCCCCTCGCCTCTTCTCCCCTCCCCTTCCTGGAGAATGCATCTTTGTGCTACTTGCAGGCTCCGGATTATGAATCGATGATCATGTGGTGTAAGAGAGATAGATGGCTTTTAGCTCCGTCTTGTCTCCTCTAATTGTAAAATATTAGTTACATTAGACTCTGGGTTTTGATTAATGGAACTTATTTGGAGGTGGCTCTCCCCCTCCCAAAGTCCTCCACTGACTTTTGAGAATTGAGTGATTTCACTTAAAGCAGACAAATAGGGCCTTTAGAGAGAGAGAGAGAGAGCAAGAGCAAGATGTGGCTGGAATGGTATATTGTTTCCACTGGACTGACCCGGTCTCTCTCTCTTTCTTTTTCTCTCTCTTTCTCTCTCTCTTTCTCTCGCACTCTCTCTCCCTCTACATTTGTTTGTGCATTTATGGACATGCTTAAACTTCAAGAGTTTAATTACAAAAATAAAATCTCATAATTTTGCAGACTATCTAGAGGTGCAAACCTGATTAAATGTACTGGATAATTAATCCAGGCCAGTCACAGAGAAGTTTTTTTTTTTTTTGTGTGAGTCCATCTAATAACTGAAAGATTTTACCTCCTTGACATACTAATATTTATGCCTTCAATACAAACAGACCGGCCTGAAAATGATACCCTATCTCTCCCTTTCATTTGCCCATAGGAACTCTTTTGTTTATCCGCTGGTTACTATCTGTTCTGTTGCCTCTGACTTTAATTGGCTTCAAGTCCTTGAGTAGCACCTGGTCTGCAGCAGGACACTATGACACTGCCTGTACTTCCAAAGTGCTTGCTTTGCATTCAATGTTTTTTACCAAGAGCTATCTTAAGTGCTTAACCGTTTTGAACCTTTTTACCCTGTCCTTCAAGGTCCTTACAGCTGTGAAGTTTGCCGTGATAAGTACAGACATTACACTTTGAAAGTGCTTGTTTATTGTGGAATTGGAGAAGGGGGTTCATTAACACTGGCGGGGTAGTGCACTCTCCAGTACTCCGGCCTCTCTCTCTCTCTCTTTCTCTCTCTCTTTGGCCTTCACACCCAAGCAGAACCAATATGGCATTTATTATCAGTGTGGTCTGACAGGTCAGCAATGCTCTGCGCCTTCCTGTGTTCTGCTGGGACGGGGGTGGAAGAAGGCGGTGGGTAGGGGGAGGGCAGCTGGGACCAGGGGTAAAAATGAACGCTCATGAACTTTCCATCCCCAGACCGGAGCTCCAACCTCGGACGAGTCCTCCAGGTCCTGCTGAGACCGCCTGCCACATCACTTTCATCGTATGATAAATATACTGCACTTTACCCAGGACTCCCGGCCCTTTCAGCTAATGACGGAGCAGGGAGAGGCTCCTTCCGATACGCTCCGCTCTGACATTGACAGTAGTGTTGAGTTCATATCTACTGGCATGTGTATGCGCATATCACAGGGAATGCGTACAGTATGCCAACTACAGAACACTACTTAACACTAGTAAAACATATAACACCTTGGAGAGGCAACCCAATGAAGGTCTGATGTTATTTCCCTATAGTTTACATTACATTTGCTCACAATGAAAGTAAATTAACACTCTTTTGAAGTTTATATACATGACATAATTATGTATACATTTTTTATTCAAATGATATGAAGCCTGATTTGGAGGTTTGTTCTTTGTCCTGTTTATAGGCATTTTTTTCCACCATTAAACACAATGGTAGTTATAGAAAGCCAGTGGGGGTCATACTGTACACACAGGCCCTTATACATAAAAGGAACCCGAGTGCAGAAAAACAATGGAAACTACTTCTGCACCTCTGTAATCAGGCTGTACTGTTTACAGAAGCTATTTTGAGTATTTATTAACAGGTCCTTCTGGTATACCAATTAATAATCTAGTTCAGTAATTAGCATGGGATTTCATCCCCTGTGTACTTTTTGGCTTTCTTTGATTAAACAAAGAAATTAATTCCGTAGTGTTATTTATATGTTGGTTTTCTAGTTAACCAAAGAAATAGACCAGCTTTTGTATTCCCCAAACTGCAACCCATTGTCTTGTAATGTACTGTGAAGATAGTCTTTTTTTTTTTTTAAATAGTGGGCCCTTTCAATACCCTTACCTGGAAGAGTGGGCCCTTGCCTTAGCCTTACCTGAAAGAGTTAGCCTTTGTCTTACCCTTTCATTACCCTTACCTGAAAAAGTGGGCCCTGGCCTTAGCCTTACCTGAAAGAGTGGGCCCTGGCCTTACCCTTACCTGAAAGAGTGGGCCCTTTCATTACCCCTACCTGAAAGAGTGGGCCCTGGCCTTACCCTTACCTGAAAGAGTGGGCCCTGGCCTTACCCTTACCTGAAAGAGTGGGCCCTTTCATTACCCTTACCTGAAAAAGTGGGTCCTTTCATTACCCTTACCTGAAAGAGTGGGCCCTGGCCTTACCCTTACCTGAAAGAGTGGGCCCTGGCCTTACCCTTACCTGAAAGAGTGGGCCCTTTCATTACCCTTACCTGAAAGAGTGGGCCCTGGCCTTACCCTTACCTGAAAGAGTGGGCCCTGGCCTTACCCTTACCTGAAAGAGTGGGCCCTTTCATTACCCTTACCTGGAAGAGTGGGCCCTTTCCTTACCCTTACCTGTAAGGATGGGCCCAGTCCTGAAATCGCAAGTACTGAGAGAACTGTGCACTAATGTTGAGGAGGGATTTGGGTTTGGAAGTGCTGTTTGCTGAGTAATCTCTCAGCCTTTACAACTTGCAGGTTATTATTGGCCGACAGATGGTGCATCACATTTTATTGCTTACACCTTCTGTGTGTGTTTTTTTTTTTTTTTTTTAAACGACACTTTTTTCTTTTTCTTTTTGGTCGGGCGGGGGTGTTGAAGGCTCCATGGTGCATGATGCTGTATGGTGTTTGATAGCTGTATTCAGTCACCTGTCCATCCAGCCATGGGTTAAACCTCATTACATGGGTTAATTAGCCACTGCTTTGAAATATCACCACACTATGTTATTTCTACTTCCACCACTGTAAAAATGCAATGCAAATAATAACAAGAATAAGCATGGTTTGAAAATATCTGCCAATATTATGAGAAATTTACTTGATAAGATTTTGTAAAACAAAGAATATATTTAATTGAGCAAAATAACATTAGTGGTGAAACGCTAAGAAAAAAATCTTTAAAAGCTCAGTTAAGCTAAGCTAAATACCCATTATAATTTCATTTTTTGCTGTGTAACATACCCATACTCAGAGCCCACGCTCACCCATATACTTGTACTAGGCTATATTAGCTCGCTCTTAATCTTAGTCTCGGTATCTGTTAGTAGCAGTAGAGTTATAAATGATATCCTCTATTTCCTCTATAACCGCAGAACCTTGAACCGCAGAAAGCGTGTGGCATTTTCAGCACACGTTCCCACACAAACGCAGAGGCCCGTTTTAGAAACAAGGACGGGGGGTGCCCCCTCCCTGTGAGTTTGAGGCGGCGGGCTTTGCTTGTCAGGGGTTAACCCCTAATAGCGCGCGGGACGGAAATGAAACAGACTAACTGCCCCCTATTCTTTCCCCCTGCAGCTTTTTCCTCTTATTCTGAAGATAGAATTACTGTTTGTGAGCATCTGAGAGTCATTAGAGGCTCTGCAGTCTGTCAGGTGCCAGCGCACACACAAAAACTGCTGAAACCGAGCAGCCTTCTCTGCCGCGCCGGCCCGGGGATTTGTCATGTGCTGATGAGCCGTTATAATAATATATGAGCAAATCACAAGCATTCTGCAAATTAATCAATTTTTTCCCCCTCTCTCTCTCTCTCTCTCTCTCTCTCTCTCTCCCCCCTCTCTCACACTCACTCTCTCATTCTTCCTCCACCCTCCCCAACCCTTTCTCTCTTTGCCTCCTTCCTCCCTTGTCACGCTCGGGGAGGGTGGCTTTCGCCGGCAGACGTAGGTGAGGCTCGCTCGCTCGCAGATGGTAGCGCTGGCATCAGATGGAATTTATATAAGAGGCGTTCTGAACTGCTGCCAAGGTGGCGCGGCGTGTGAGCGGTGTGTGAGCGGCTCGCTCGCGCGCGAGTCCGTCTCCGCGTCTGCGAGGGGATACCACCAGGGGGAGGCAGTGTGGGTAATTCCGCTGCCGCCGCCGCCGCACCAGGAACTTTTAGCCAGCAGAAGAAGGGTGATACGGGGGAGGGGAGAGGAGGAGGAGGAGGAGGAGGGGGGGGGGGGTTCAGAAAGGGAACTGTCTTTCCTTCTTTGCGCTTACACCTCTGAGCTTGGCCCTGAAGGGGCCAGAAACGGCTTCTCAGCGCTGTGCCGAGGGCAAAATCCAGCACGACGCCTCAGAAAGCGGCTCTCTCACCAGCGTGCCAGGGGCAAAATCCAGCACATCTCTTTTAGCGGATGTGCGAAGGAAGAATGCTTCACAGCTGTTGCGACTGCTGGCGAGGGGGAGAGGGATCCACATGACTCCCTGTCCTTTCTGCTCTTTTACAAGGCGTGGAGGAGGGAGAGTTGAAAAGGTTGCTGCAATACAAGCTGTAAGGGTACAGTGGGCCGTTTGAGGAAGTGATGTCGTATTACCGCCCCCCCCACCACCAGCCCCCCATGAGCCTCTGATCTACATGCTCAGGGCCTTCGGGGGTTAATTAGGAGGCTGAGATAATGCCAGACAAATGAAAATGGGACAAATAATTATTTTCCCCGGTAATGCTTTTTGTTTGGTTTTGAATGGCCGGTGGCCACTTGAGAGTAAGAGAGAGAAAGAGGGTGAGAACGAGAGAAAGAGAGCGACAGAGAGAAAGAAACAGAGAAAGAACGAGGAGGAAAAAGGGAGTGTACCACACAATCCCCAGCCCGTTTCATGTCACTCAGCGCCTCCACAACAATGACCTGGAGCGGCGTTGAAATGCAGGAGAAATAAGCCAGCCTGCACCACCAGCGCCAGCCTGATACCTGCTGGCCCGTTGCGCGGAGACACCGCACACATACTCTGTAAATAAATCCCCCACCGCCAATGCAGAACCAAGCAAGATGTGGGCATGGCTGATGTCATATCTGGGGCGGACAAAAGTGGGTTCTCGCAGAGCAGGAGAGGCATGCATCCCTATTGTAACGGGAGGAAAGGCGAATGGCTTGCTCCATATCTCCATATAAAGCGGAACGTTTTGGTTTCCGTGGCTGCGGTTAACTAAGTGGATTAGACAGGAAACTTTAGCATGCTCCAGTGCAGCTGGTCGCAGACATCTGTCAGTCCTCTGGCCAACTCGTACAATCAGGGCAAGAAGAAAAAGCTCACGCTGAGGCTTTGCACAGACACGATGGGGGTGAAGTGGCTCCTTTTTACATATACACACGCATACACACACACGCATACACACACGCACACATACACACACACACACACGCATACACACACACGCGCACGCACATAATTCATTAGATATATAAAGAGCTTGGAAAATAAATTGTGTTTTTTTTTCTTTCTTCTTCTTCTTCCTCTGTTCATACAATTTTAGTCCCTCTAAATAAAATAAAAAGCCTTTTATATTATTCCATCTGGATCATGGTCAAAGTTACCAGGAATAATGTAATTTCTTGACAAAAGAAATCTCTGTCCATTTGTGTTGTGAAGGATTTTAAAACGGTGCACCAAAAATGCTCTCAGACGATTGATGCATTAAAGGCTTGTCTGAAGCTACATGGACATATATTTTGTGATGTTGGTACTTTATTTTATCAATACTTAATTGCATTTTCATATTTCTAAAATAAAAGAGGGATAATAAGCACGTTCACTGTGTTGCGCAGTTCAAATGTAATGAATCAGTCTTCTCTATTGATAGCATGCTACCTCTCAGTCCTCAAGATGTAAAGGAATTTGGAACCCCCTAGAACCTTTGGGATGCTGACATCATCATTGTATTCAGCTGCCTGTACCCATGGTTCTAATAAGTAGTCGAGTTTGTCTCGATGTGCCACTCTCCCTCTCTTATACACACATGAAGTGAGCCCACTGTGGAGATCTGCAGTGCAGTGTCTCACGTCTCCATCCCTCCACGGCCTCTATGTTGGCTTTACCGTTCGGTTTGGAGGTACAGTGAATTTCAAATAAGGGATTATTTGGTGATGTATCGACGTGTCGCTGTGACTGCACGCGCAGAAAGAGCGAGCGTTAGGAGCGGGGAGATCGCATGCTAGCTTCGCCGAGTTTGTCTTCTGTAAACAATGTGCCGCACTTGCGCCTCTCCTTCTCGTCTCTGACCCACGCTCGCCTGTGGAGATATTTATATATTATTCATACGGAATTAAAAATGGATGTTCTCTTTACCTCAGCTGTACCTCGCCATGACAATACAAATGAACGCGTTCGGTGTTTACTTTAAATGCCGCCGCAAAGCTGTGACTCGCTGGAGCTACATTCATTCTCTTTAAGTGTAAAATGGGATGAGGAAATCTGCTTCTTGGATTTAACATAATGTAAAAGGATGTGAAATTAAACCGCACATGAATAAAAGCTCTCCATTGTGTGCAGTTGCCTTGCTTATCTAAAAATTCAGACAACTGGAACATCTAAACCTAAAACTTGTAACAATCCCTTTTGTGTGCCGTTGCTGTACAGCCCTGTGCAGAGTCAGACATTGTAATTTCTAAAAGCTGTAGAGAAACTAAAGCCCGCATGAGAGCATTTAGCAGGGAGCGATTAGAAATCCTGTGACTGCAGTGGGCCCCAAAAAAAAAAATCATTGCCTGGATTCATGCCTCCGCTCACCTTTGTTTGGAAGTCGCATCCACTCTTAAGTATTGCACTGTCCCAGTATCTGTTTCAAACTCACTGTTAATTCAATTAGTCTGCTATAAAAAATTATATTAAAAGAAAAATAAATGTTGTAGCCTAGTAACTCCTTCAATTCAAGTGCTGGGAAAATAATTTTTTAAAAAACAAATTCCATTTGGATTGCTTTTGAAGTTCTGTGTATTGCAAGTAAAACAAAAACTATAAGAATTTCAATGTAGTTATAAAAAGGGTCTGTCATATTTTTTATAACCTATAACCCTGGTAAGCTTATGTTGAACTATACTGCATAATATTGAATAAACGTGAATGGAGCAGAAAGACAAGTACAATGAAGTAAGCAGTCATAGAGTGCTGTAATGTGAAAGGATGTGTAGTTCCTCATTATGTGTGAGATGAGATTGATTGTTGTGTGTTGTCTTCCACCCGCAGGTCAAAGGCCATTCCAGTGCAGATATTGCCCCTACAGTGCGTCTCAGAAAGGGAACCTGAAAACCCACGTCCTGTGTGTTCACCGCATGCCGTTTGACAACAGCCAGTACCCTGACCGCCGCTTCAAACGCTCCCGCATGGACTCTGACCCTCCCGGGAGTTACGAGGAAGGCTACCCCACCGCGCCGCTCCGCCCCAGGGACCCCCAACACCCGGGGCTGGCCACACCGCAACCACAACCGCAACAGTGACTCCCATTCTACAGAAACAGTGAAGGCGAGTCAAGGATTCACCGGGGAGGGGGGAGTTGGGGGTGAGTGTGAGGGTTTTGTCTCCAGGAGTTAAAACATTGGCGTTATTCAAATATATTTTACAATAACACAACTAACAATGACACAGGAGGTGGAGCCCTTTTGCGTGTCGCAGTGCTTAACCACATCAGCCAAAATGATAGCAAAGAAAAGGAGCGATATTGGAAGATTTACAGGGGGAAAAGAGGTCGTTTTTTTTTTTTTAGTTACATGAAAAATAGTGAAAGGATGCTATTAAAAAAAGACATTGAATCTTTATAGTGATTTTTGTCCCCAAAAATAATGCTTTTACCAGAAAAATGATACGCATAAACGATTTAGCGATGGTTAGAAGATGGAGAGGCTTGTTGTGTTTCAGCATTGAAAACACCTTTAGAACATGACACCAACTTCTGCCATTTGCCGAGTGTGGTGATGAGGGCGGCGGGTGCACCGGTGTGGTGCCCGCCTGACTGGGGCTGTCATCACAGAGGAAATCAATTCAGCCGCTGTCGCAACTGCACTATACGAGAAACCTTAGCTGGCCCGCAAAACCAAGGGGTCAGTCCAGACCCTGCGTCCATCAGCTCTCACATATTACAATAGATCCTCTCTTTTAGATAAAAATAAAACCTCCCATCTGAATGACCTGTATATTAAAATAGCCCATTAATATACAGAGATACGTTGTGCAGTTTTATCAATTCCTTCGATCGCTTTTCTGTACGGAGGGAAATATAATGTGAACTTTTTTCCCTTTCTGCGCGTATGATAATGATGTAGTTCTTTAGCGGTTTATGGTCTACTGTACTGTATATAAGCACTGTGCCGAGCTCAAACAAGACAGCCTAAAGGGGTGGAATGTGTCTGCTAAAGTAAAGAGTCTCACTTTAAATTCAGATGAAGTAAATAACCGAAGCATTGTCAGTTTTATGTTGATTAAGACACATGGTAGGACTATCTTCCCAACTAAGCTCTTATGAAGCAGCTAACCGAAAGATAATTGCTCCTGCTCTGTGTCTCTAATACAAACCCCCTATGACCTTCGTCTTTGTTTTCGTAAAACGTGACTCTGTTCTACATTTTGTACAAAATGGTTGCTTTTGTACAGATTGGATTTCCAAATTTGACTTCCATTGTCATTAAGGAAGTTTCACAGGTAGATCTTGTAAAAGCCCTATTTTGCTTGCTTGCATTTTGACATTGTTTTCCAAAGTTAGTTTCTTTTTGGGGGAAAAAAGTAACACTAAATGATGAGATCTTTTGAAATCAAGCTTATCTCATTGACTTTCACTTGACTCCCTGTTGTTGAAGGCAAAGGAACTGAGAATATGGTGCTTTTATTGTATTGGTGGAGAAGGGTATTCATGTATTCAGATTATTATAAAAATAAAAATAAATGTAATCTTCAAACTTAAAGAAAGTCAATATGCTCCCATGCAGCCGGGGAGTGTTCACTAAAACCCCAGGGCCTTAAAACCTTCAACTCTGCCTAAAGTAGTTTACACGAATACTAAACCGCAATCAGTGTAAATACAATCCGAAGTGTGACCCTGAGAAAAGAGGAGGAAATATCAGGCGAAGAGGAACAGCAAAAAAATATTGTTTGCCTGCCGTGCTGTAGAGGAGGACAGCGTTTGAGTACAATTCCTGTTTAAATGAGATCGCTTGGCCCCATCAGGCATATAGCAAGCTGTTTGGTTATTCCTAGTATAGGTCTCACTGCCTTACTTAAATCCAGTTGATCGTTTTAACGCGACTGTTTGTCTGCGCCCTTCTCAGGGGCCGCAACGATATAAATAAGAATACTTTATGACTGTAGTAAGCTGTAGGATTTAAACTGCACTACTGTGTTTTGGTGACTGTGTCAGTCGCTTGCTTTTTGTGTGTGTATGTGAGTATGTTTATGCCGCCTTCAGTATAATAGAAATTAATAAGTTAAAAAATAAAAAAAGTTTTAAAAATAGTAAAAAAAATTATATATACTCTATATATACTCACGTTCCATTTCTCGCACTTTCAGCTTTTCTCAGTATTTCAATCTGTGTATTTTGAGCGTTTTCAGATAAGACCAGCAATAATTATGTTTGTGACACTGGAAGATTTGTCCCTGTTCTGTGTGAAGTGTTTGTCAATAACATATGGTCTGGTGCTACTGTGCCCTTCCCAAAGCCCAGATAACCCTAACCTATCCCAGTCCCCGTCCTCCGGAATATTTGTGAGTTCTAACACAATCAGACGCAGTGGTTCCGTGTCACCGGAATCTCAACTTCATTGCGCTTCTGAGAAGAAAACAAATTTTACTAATAAATTAAATTCCTCTGTAAAATTGTGTAGTGTGTGATACTGGGTCATGATACTGTCTACATTCCGACACAAAGAATATTTCTATCTTGGAGGAGAAGAGGAGAGTGAAGGGTTTTGTTGCTATGCTTATAAAAAGTAGATGACTTTGTATTTAAGGATTATTCTTGGTCATTATTTATTATTATACATCTGTTGAACATTACTCTGATATAGAGGTATTAAAGAATTTGTGTTTATTTCAACAATGACTGTTTCTTTGTGCTGTTTGGGGTCAGATGTCTTTGAAGCAGTACAGTTTTGTCCCATATTTTACACAGTAAAACCTCTACCTCTGGGGGAAAGCAAACTGTCTGATTTTCAACATTATCCATGTCGGCTCCATTTATGCAAACTATCTGCACCTGTCCTCGGAAATACTTACAAATGTGCTGTATTTATCTTCTTCAGGGTTTAGTCTCTCTGCGCCCATTAGGTATGCTGCCACATGGCAGCCAGACAGCCTCTGACCACAGTTCTGTAGTAGAACGGTCGAAGGGCCGGATATGACGTGACCTTAAAAAAGAATGCGCACGCAAAATGGAGGCGTCCCGTTGTCATGGTGAGCCCATGTCAGACGTTTAAGCTCCAGCCCGTTATGAACAGCAGCATGTTTAATATTGATTTCAGATCTCTACGCTAGGCAAAATATTTCCACGGCAAACACAATCAGTAATGGACTGCGCTTGTGCGATCATTTTGATAGCTCGCCTTTATTTTTTATCCCTAAAGATGTAATGCACTAAAAGTTAAATTAAATCTGGCAATGTATAATTCCAAGACACGCACTAAAACAAAGACACCTGTATCACTCAAAAATGAGGATTTACAACGTGAAATTAAGCTGCATTATGTCTCTCGCATATGACAAACAAGTAGCATAAAACAACTAATAAAATATCCTTCATAAACAGTTATGAGCGCCACCTGTAACAAAACGATCACAAAGGCTTATTAATGGAAGCCTAATATAAATATGACCGTTAAAATTTTATTTCAATACAAAAAAGTGTCCCGTCTTTTTCTTTCGACAACAGGAAGCGTGTCGCCCGGCACTCGCATTGAATATCTGGGAACAAAGATCAGAACGTGGAAAGGAAGGGAAAGAATAGTTGAGCAAAAAAGAGAGGAGAAAAACAGAATTTGAAATGTTGTTCCCAGTGCGGGCACTTTTTACTGTTAATGGAGAAATACAGTGCAGGGCATGTTTAATGGGTTTTATTTTTATTATACTATACTGAATAATTAACTCTGAGGCAGACTGTCACACAGATTTATCTTTTAATTAAAATAGCATGGTTCACGCATATTTGAGTGGTAGTCCAAATAAATGCAATATAGGAATTTATGTTTTGTTTATCTTACTGTTAATTATCGAGAGATTGTTCTGTATAGCGGCCCCCTTCATATTTTTTCTTATAAAGTTTTGAGGTTTGTATCGCGAGTAATAAACCCTCGCCGTCAGGTTTTATCAATTTATGGGTAATTATGAGAACATGGAAAAAATAAGACTTATAATACGATCCCAGGCTCATATTTATAAACAGTGAGGACTGGTAATATGGGGCTGACGCTCCTTTGGTTGAACATCTCAGAAGTAACATGCCCATACTTTCTAAATTAAAATAATATTAAATACCTCTTTTTCATCACTCTTTGAAAATTAATTTCTACTAACATTATGATGCAAACAGAGAGTGAGAATACACACTCCCCCCACACACACATGCAAACAAACAAACTCACACAATATCTCTCTCTCTCTCTCTCTCTCTCTCTCTCTCTACCTCTACCACAGCTTGGCTCAGACAAGACCCTCAAAAACCTTGCTAGCGTTAGTGAAATGGCACACAGTTAGTGAAACGGCACACAGTTAGTGAAACGGCACACAGTTAGTGAAATGGCACACACAACATTTTATCTTTCTGAATGGTACCTGTGTAAGTAAGAGGAGCATTCAAAATGGAAGGAATGCATAAAAAAAGAACTGGATAATACATATAACCTTATCAGTTTCAAGAAGATTGTTTTCAACCAATTCGTTAACTTGTGCACACCATAAGCATAGTAATGAGGCGTGCATATTTATACCCCATGTCTGCAACTATTCACTGCAAAATAACCCAAAATGTGCAAAATGTAATTATGTACAAATTAATCTGTATCATCCGTTTCCTGCTAAGTTTGGTATTCATCATTAGACTAGAAATTACATTTAAAAAGTAGCATTATTTAAAAATGCACCTCATGTTTTTAATGCCTGCAGAACACAATTCCACGTGCCCACAAAACATGTATGAGAGTCCTGTTAATGCAAGCCATTTTTCCGTCACCCAAATTAACTCAATATAACATTTGTTGAGATATCCTGTAATCCTACGGGGTCTACAGCAGTAGGTATTCCATGTACAAACGATCCATTGCTGATCGTAAGACATGGACACGGGGTAGAGAGGCTTTTCTGAGCACTTTTTCAGAGCACTTTTCACATGTTCTGGCTCAGCGACATCCCGCGCCCCTCGTTTCCCGAAACATCAGCACGCCCTGCGACAGGGGTAGGGCCCACCCGGCTAGATGTGAGACGTCGCTCGCGGGGAACCCAAACCTGAAGCAGCCAAACAGGCACCAGCACTGACAGACCAACGTCCGCCCGGCCATACATCACACGCAAAGCCAATTAGCCCACAGATCAATCACCTTCACCTCCAAAGCTTGAGCAGGGAGTCACTTTTGGTATCAGAGGGGTCCCAACTTTAGCGCTGCCTCTAATTGCACTGCGCGGCGTTTCCCGTGTCACTTCCTGGGCCCGAGCGTTAACACGAGGTGACGACCGTTGGGTAATGAAAGGGTTAGTGGGAATATGTTCCTACCTTCATCCGTCCTCCTCCCCTGCACCTCATTACTTTTTTGAAAGCGATGGTTAATGAAATATATATAATTGGGGAGAGAAGAAAATGGTTCTGTCGCCTGTCCTGGCTCTTGGAATCAAATATTGTCTCGGAGGTGACGTTCTCTCTTTGTCACAATAAGAATTTCTTTTTGTGTTGGAAAATGAGAGGAAATTCACATTGTGCTATTGTGACTTATTTTTTGTTGTTATTCAAACTTGATCATGTACAATTAAGTTCTTCCATGGAAATAGTTTACACATAACGATTAATAAAGTAATAACAAACCCTAAAAAAGGGAACACATGGATTATTTGCTTACTAATTTTCCATTCAATGCAATATAATTCCATAAAATTCTCACAATACAGCACTCCTACTGCACAGGTATTACATACTGAAATATTTCTGTAGTAATATTAATAACAGGATGATCTGATTGTTTTTTGTGACACTTAAATATCAATATTAAGTAAACAAGTAATTCTTTTTTCACATCTTTTTGTCTTGGGGCATGTTCTGATATGCGACTGCATTTTGAAGGGCTGTCTTCAAATTCTATGGCATATGTGAATATCAAACTGTGGTTTGAGGCATATGGAAAGGCAGAAGGCCACTTTGATTCAGAATCGTTTTACATTTGGAATGTGAGCTCTACATACTGGCATAGAAGCGCTCCCATAAAAACAGTCCTCAAGCAAGAGCTCCGCATCTTGTTCACGGACATAAAATAAGAACGGCCACTGCACGGCTCCCCTAAACCTTGTGCATGTTGGATATGTTATTCAAATATCTGTATTTATTACTTGAAAATATTAGCGAGTAATTGTAATTTTTGTCGAATTTGCATGCCGTCGTCCCCATGTGTTTACATTCACGTCATTACAACGTGGGAGGTGGAAATAGGCCCCACATCACGATGACTACGTCCTAATCAAAAGGAAGGTTTTTTTTTCTTTCTTTTTTTTTGCTCACGTGAAGCTCGTAGTGATTTCTGCCAGGGAGTTAAGTCCTGAATCCGGAGACTTAACGCGGGATTCAAACATGAACGCGACCTTAAACCTCAAAAACTGGCATGAAGGGAACCCCTTTCCCTGCTAGGGGTCCGCTAACCTGAGGACCTACTGATGAGCACGGTTTGTTTGGTCAGAGGGGAGACCTTGGAGGCCCCTTTGTTCGCCGGCGATGGAGCCGACTGTTCCATCGGAGACGCCCCGCAGGTACCCAGGAGCCCTTGCTCTCCACGTCTTTATTACAGTTAATTATGAGCCCTCTCAGATGCCAGCGCCACCTAATTACGGCTATTTTGTCACGGCCTGGCGAGGCCGTCACTGGGCCTGCAGCCTCCCCAATTATAGTCTTTAAAAATCACCAAACACTGGCATTTTCTTACACACGTCCCACGTCTTAAAACACGCTCAGCAGGGGAGAGTCGTGTTACAGGCCTGTTTAATTACTTCATCCTTTCACCAGTGGCATATAATTTTACAGGTACAGCACTTCTCCCAATCAGACTTAATTACTGCCCATGGTGTGGAGTTTCAACGTTTCCTTGGATGTCTCTAGTACAAGGCCACGGTTCACTAGGTAAGAGGGGAGATGATGGCTGCACGTCTCCTCTGCCTCTCGCTCTGTGTGTGTGTGTGTGTGTGTGTGTGTGTGTGTGTGTGCTTATGCGGTGCATACTCTAAGGTGCGTTGTCTGCGGTCCCTGTAGAAAGCCAAGGGCCCTGGCACAGAGTTTTTGCTCCGGGCGGTTACATTCCCTTTGCATGCACTGAGGAAAACCATCTTATTTCTTACAATGAAAGTCAGTGCCAATCAGTTTAAAGAAAAAAAAAATCCCTGCCTACTCATACTTGTTTAAAAGACGGAAAATCAAGCTAAATAAAAGCACACAAAAGGCTGACAATGGCTCAGTTTCCACAATGACGGAGCGGCGAGCGGCGATTTATTTAGTTCTGCTTTCTGTAGCTTCAGAGCTTAATCTAGCAACTGTGTGCTAATAGACTTGGCACTGTTCTTGTTCTATATCCTCGTAAAATACTGCCTTTAGATATAGCAGATTAAGCTTGAAATACACAAAGCCCTCAGTGCCGAGCGAGTATAAACACAGAGGCCAGAGCGGCGCCGCTCCCTTCTGTGCTGATAGTGCAGCCCTGCCATTGTACACAATTTACCTTTTTATAAAAAATAAAAAATAAAAAGAAATGATCAGAATTACAAATGCACTGTATACTCAACGAAAATGCACCTTGAGTATAAAAGCTTTTAGAAATGAAAAAAAAATTGCACGATCCAAAATGTGTAAATGCATTTGCATTGTACCTCCTGCAGAAATATTTAGAAATCAAAACAGAAATGCAAATTGGGAACAACATTTTTTTTTTTTTAATGTTTTTTTAACATTCTTTTTTTAATATCGCATTTTTGGCATGGTCTGGTTTTTCACATACAGTCTGCTCCTGTAAAATGTAACTGTAGAAACGGTAAAATGTAATTGCATGATTAAAATTAAGTGGAAACAGAGCGCCCTGTTTCGAAAATACAAATGACTTTGCACCAGGCTTCAAAGAGTTAACAGTTGGAGATAAAATATCAGATATGTCTAGCCTCCAGATATCCATTAACGTGTAGAATGCTGTTTTCTATCACAGATTATATGCCAGATGTTCAGACCATCTCTAATCATTGCAGATGTAATGGAGTAGAATGTTGCAGTTTGTGACTTTACTGGCATCCAATCTGTATAACTGCACAAGGGAAAACCATTTTAAATATATAATTATACCCCCATTAATACTCCGGCTTTATTTCCTTGCAGCGGAACAAAGCTTAATAAAAAACAACCATTAGCCACGTGTTTTTCCCGTAGAAAAGTAGTGTGTGCTCACTCAGCGACGCCCTCACTGTGTAAAAAAAATAAATAATAATAATAAAGAGGAGAACAAACTTAAATAAATAAATGGGGGGAAAAAATCATGCAAATATTGGCCGCATGAAAACAAAGGTGATCGTCCTATGGTGAGAGGGGCGCACATACTCTAATAATGAGGCATGAGAACAAAAAAATTTCAGCGCTGCACTAACCGACCCGGGTCTGAGGGAAGGCACGCATATGTCCCTCCCCTTCCCAAATAGCGGGCAGACCGCCATCTATCGCCTCCACCTCGTCACCCCTCCCCCGCAGTCTGTTCCACCCCACAGTTGTCCATCAATACATCAGCTACTGGCATTTAGACTCTGACAGCGGCTGGAAAGCTGCGAGACCGAGCACCCTGTGTGTTGTTGATTGTTATCTGTTCAATTGAATATTGAACTGTGATCCGCAACAGGATATATGTTGGGGGAAGGTCTTGACATGTCCCTCCAGTACCTTGCTTACGCTTACTATCCTATGCACTGCGAGACAAGGACTAAAGTAAACAGTGTTTGTCTTTACTAATAAAAACTCGTTCACCTGTGTCCAATTGTGCAATTGCCTAAAAAAACAAACAAAAAACTCAATTTTTGCTGAAAGAGTATTATTATTATTATTATTATTATTATTAATAATAATACATTATTTATTTAATTTTCATTTTGAAATGATATCAGTAAGATGGAATGTGGTTAATCAAACCAACGCATGACACTCATGTTCAACTAAACGAGTTTCATCGATGCACATTTGGTGACTATTTCTTAGAGGAAAACAAAAATGATTTATGTTCCTCTGCTTCAAAAGGGCACAAGACCCTAAGCGCTGAAACATGAGGGGACGCTACTAAGAATTTCAAATGCAGTTAAATACATCCTTATTTTATTGACGTTTAGGAGCGCATCAGTCTTTTTTATTCCCGCCATTTTAGGCGCATCTTTGAGGGGGAGTGCTGGCATTTATTTCCCCTATCACCCCTCCAGAGGCAAGAGCAAGGTAATGGTAATCATTTTTTTGAACATAGCACTCAGGATATGATGTCGCGCCAGCGAGCGCTTCAGATTGATCCAAGCCCTGGAGAAGATACACTATAGATTGTGTTTGGCTGCAATCCCCATTTGATTAATGGTCCAAAATACGTGAATAAAAATATCAAAATGCTTGTCCAAATAGAGATAGCAAAGGATGCAAACAGCTCAGGGATAAAAGAGATGAATAATGAGTTTGTTCCTATTTCTAAAGTTATTGCTCTTCGTTTTCCTTGATGTAATGCAAGGCTCATAATTAAATCCCTGAATATTGAATATGCATATTTAATATGTGAACTACAATAGAGAAATGAAAGGGCGTGTTGCACGAGCTGAGTAGAGTTTAAAATCAGATCACTCATTGGTTTTATATGGATTTCAGTTATGAAGCAATAACTGTTCGGCTAATGGTTGCGGATTATTGTGAGGGTTCAAGGGGTCAATTGAATCATAGCGGCCAATTGTTTGCTGGTCATACAATCGCACGTCTCTTTGTCACTTTCTCAGTGTAAACTGTGACCCTCTCAGCTCTCAGCAGCACCTAACATCTCGCCTATGGCTGAGATACTCGTATGAATATTTTAAGTGATTGACAGACAAAGAAAGGGTTTGCTGTGCGAGTGCTTTTGATTTAGCAAATAAACCGAGATTTGGTTGCTAGATTTGGAATGAGCAGGAAGATGACGGGTGTAAAGACAATCAGGACGAGAAACTACATTCAGACGTTGAAGTTTAGCTACGTAAACAAGAAATATGTGAAACCTGTAATGAATTCAATTCTAAAGGGCAATGCTGTTCAAAGGTGAAATATACATTGGGTGGTGTTTGAAAATGCTTTGATTGTTTACTTTTGCGTGGATTCGCATTATCGTGTGCGCATATGTGCAAGTGCATTGGTATGAGTGGTGTAACGTTGCGTGTGCATGTGCACGTTTCGGCATGTACGTGTGCACATATGCGTGTGCATACGTGTGCGGCAGTGTGTCAAACATTGGGCTAAGGGAAGCGTCTGTAGACGGTGATCTGAGATCCAGACGTGAGGCAGTCGGTCGGTTGTGGCCACATCGGCTTCCCCTGTGATAGAACAGGCCACTAATTGACATTTTCATTAACAGAAAATTTATGTTCCTATTTCTGTTTGTGATAATGACCATTCCTTTGGAGAGCAGTAGAGTCTGCTAATGGACATGAAATAAGACGGGAAACTTGTTAATTATTGCAAAAAGAGGGTTGACTCAACACTCCACAGCATGCTACTTCACAGTGGCTTTCTGTAACAGGGTGGGGTGATGAGGTAATGATACCAGATTTCATCTTTATTATTCGATCAGGATCTTATTCTGAGTAAATGGCAAAAGCACACTGTTTTTCGGACAAGAAAAGACTGTGGTGCCTCCCACTGAGCAGACAGCCGCCGATTATCGCCAGCCACAGAGCCTTTAAAATAGGTATATCTCTCACATGTGTCTATACGTCTGTGTTATTTCATATACTGCCAGTATGACAGTTTAATAATATGTTTGTACCTTGCAGCAGGAGTTTGGGGTTAACTGGGTGGTTCAAAAACACATTCTAACGTAATTCTACATCTACGGCATTACTTTATAAGCAATAATAAATAACATTGTGGACATGCGGATATAATGCATTTTTTTAAGACAATACGAAACATCAGAGAAGAGGCTTTGACAAAAAAAAAAAGCTCTGAAACTATCTGAATTGAGTTACAGGCGACTAAATAAAGATAGGTTCATTAGGCGCTCGGCATCATGGGGACTATATAGGCTTCAAGCACTGCAGCAGGATCATGATTTTGTAGCCATGCATTCAATTAAAAAAGGGAAGAAAAAAAAACACTTGGAACTTCAAAGAGATGGCATTTCCTTTGGATAAAAACAAGATTCCAGGGATTTTTGCTTAAAAGAGTAGTGCATAAATCACCCACTTAATGTTACAATGCTTTGTCTGTTTGATATGGCCATTCCTTAGCAATTAGGCTAACCCTAGTTTAATTCACTATTCTAATTAATATATATATATATAGAGAGAGAGAGAGAGAGAGAGAGAGAGAATTGTGTATTAAACTAAGGTTAGCCTAATTGGGCTAACAGAGTTGTGAATTTGGCACATTCGAGGAGTATGTTATCTGATTCTGGATGACATTGTGTTGGGTAGGCTACACTTGTGAGACGCTTTTGAATTTCCAATAAGCAAATACAAATACTCAGCTTTACTACAGAACAACTGTGAATCAAATAAGCATCCTGCTAGTTAGTACTCTTCAGAAAATGTACTCTCCTCGCCATGCAGATCATGCAGAGACCTTTTGTGGGGCAGGTGCTCAACGTGAGAAAAATGCACCCTAATCTAGAAAAAATGTTTTACGACACCCAGAATATTTTACAAAAATGAATGCCTGAACATTAATAACAACAACAGTAATACAAATATTAATTGTTTTTATCAAATCAAAGGGGCACATAGGGCAAAGGATTTGGGCACCATGTGCCAGTCCAACCCCCCAGATATCTATCGCAAATCAAACATGCTGCTAATTGATGTAGGTAATCATATGCTAATGCTTATTAATGCAATAATTAACTTTACTAGAATATACACAACTATAACAATCACACATAACACAATAAAGACAAGCTAGTTAGTGATCAATTGAATATGAAGTACACTCAATTTATTTAATAATTGATCATTTATTAATTATCCTACAATGACAGTTACTATTTTCTTTACTTTTACTACCAAAAATAAAATTCACAAAGAGAAAACCCCCGTGCCCAGTCAACAGGTCAGCCCCCATAGATCTGTTTCAATCCTCAGCAGCTCGCTTATGATCTCTATATGTTGAACGTATGTTGTCTGCTGCGCATCATATACACTGCCATGCTAATCAGTAAAATATTGTTTGCTACAAAGCCTTGCCAAAATACACTGTAGGTCAATAAAAGCACTGCAGTTCTCCTAGTTGATCTCATAGGAGAACTGTAGTGCTTTATACCATATACATTATACCATATATCATATGCCATTGCTCACTTTGAGGAGGTACATGTTTCACAGATGTATTGGGGTCTAGCAGTGTGGTGTAGTGGGTAAGGTGCTGGGCTTATAAGTCAGAAGGTTTAGGCTAAAATGCACAGCTTGTTGCAGCTTGAGTTTGTATATGAAACTTGAACTGCTTCAGTAAATGGAACCTTTACGAATATGTGAAAGTTGCAGTTTAGGCATTTGAATACGTGCACTGTTATTGATAGTACCAATCAATGTATACACACACAGGACTACCCCGTACAGATAAATTAAATTCCAGTCCACGCTCATAGTTTGTTATTTATCGTGATTGGGCCTCCGTCAGAAAACTTTTCTTAAATCCTTCTTACTTTGTTCTGAAACGTTCCTACGAAAAATATACATTCATGATTCATGAAACATGTGCAGACCTTTGTTTTTGTGTGAATCCCAGGTGTAGCAGATGATGAATGGCAATTGTTCATAAATTCAATGTGCGTGCCTGTTCATGTGATTAGCATAAGGACACACCCTAGCAATCCCATAAAAAAACAGTTGGCATCTCCAGAAAACATATCTTTAGTGAAACTGAATTGGAAGTGTCAACCATGTTATGCACTGTTGTCACAACATTCAATGGAATGTAAAAAGTATTAACATTGGCTTCTCACAACAGTTAAATGTTAGCATATGCAAACGGTTGTTTTCCATTAAATATGTTAAAGCAGCAATGACCTTTGCAAATTTGCTCAGGCCAATTTAAAATGTTTCTGAAATATACATTTTATGTTTCTTTGTTAAATTGAAATGTAATTACACCTTGGCTAGGATTCAAACAAAATTTTTTTTTAAATGACAGCAGTCATTTTGTTCTCTTCACAAACAGTTCATACCGGTGGTCACTGAACCTCGCAAAGGTGTTTTTGAAGAAAAATTAACACGAGTCGTGACATCATGAGTTGAGGACAAATTGAATCCTGGTCTTCATTTTTAGGTACACAAACATTTTGTCCCTCAGCGTTCCTCAGCATACTATCCTGATGAAGACCTGATAAATTGTTGGTTATTTGGGACCGACTAACATTGTGTTTAAATTATTTTGGATTCATTCATTGAAGGTTTTTTGTTATTTTATTTTTGAATCATGCAACTGATGCACAAAACATAAACATTCCACATCACCTATTTACCATACAGTGCCATATAAAATTACATTCAAGGTCCTAAAAATGGAATAAGGTGAAGAATGGCATTTATTATAAGCAGAAATACAGTTTGTGGTTTTCAGAATCAAGTATCTATGGAAGTATATATAAATTAGTGCTTGTGTGCATTTCACTTAGTTTTTGTCCTGAATAATTATTTATTTTACCAATCACATCCCTGGAGATTTGTATGATACAGTAACTTTGCACATTCTGTACAACACTTATAGTTTATTATTGCTATAGGATAGCTTGAATGAATCATTAATTCCTGTCATAGTTGTCGATGTATTTTTACCTGTGCAGTCGTTCTTGACAAAACATGCTCAAATCAATCTGGCAAGTAAAATGTCAAATATTTTGTGGATTGGGACTCCAATATATAAATATGCTACATTATTTCTGGGAAAATAGACATATTCAGTTGGCCACGTCTTCTGTATCTAAAAATAATAATAACAAGCCATATAGTCGATAATTGTGAGTGTCTCTCGTTATTAGTTACCGTTATAAAGGCAACCCTTAAATGAGTGTCCTAATCATTGTGAAAGAAATCTTAACGAAATCCAACAAAATATTTCTGTTTGTCCTCAACCTATCTGAAATAAACATTCCTTCTGCACTGCAAGAATATCACCAGATAAAGCTGAAACGTAAGACAATTTGCATACAGAGCTAAGCACATCCCCTATCATATGATTACGCACAGTAATTAAAACAGATGTAACTCTAAGACTTTCTTAAGTACCGATAATTAATATGTAATTATGCACTCATTATGAAACTAGTTAACTCATCTAATAGAGGCAGACATGAAATTCAAGTTTGCAGTCCCAATTACTGTCATTAGAAAAAAGTCTGTTTCCCGCTTGCGTATCAAAACATCAATTTACGGCGGGAACAAATGATAAAACAGTTTAATTGTTTTTTAAAAGCAATCTGACATAAGCTTGTGAAACATATCGCTTTATTAATGATGTTATATCATGCTGAAACCTGAAGAATGGTAGCATCATTGGCCTAATAAATGAAACCAAAAAAACCTTCCTTAAAGATAAATGTCCAATGACATTTTCTATGGTAAATGGTACTGCCATGTGAGGTATTTCTGTCTAGCTAAACTGAGGTAATGGTACCGCCATGTGAGGTATTTCTGTAGAGCTAAACTGAGGTAATGGTACTGCCATGTGAGGTATTTCTGTAGAGCTAAACTGAGGTAATGGTACTGCCATGTGAGGTATTTCTGTAGAGCTAAACTGAGGTAATGGTACTGCCATGTGAGGTATTTCTGTAGAGCTAAACTGAGGTAATGGTACTGCCATGTGAGGTATTTCTGTAGAGCTAAACTGAGGTAATGGTACTGCCATGTGAGGTATTTCTGTCGAGCTAAACTGAGGTAATGGTACTGCCATGTGAGGTATTTCTGTAGAGCTAAACTGAGGTAATGGTACTGTAACATCACCTGGGAGGAACACTCTGCTCATTCCAATACCCAGCTCCTGCATTGTGCTATTGTGTTGAATGTGGGCTTTTCAACACCGGTCCTATTGCAGTATGTTGGGTATCTGTCTCTCTTTAAGAGAGAGATATAGGGCCTTTAGAGTGAGAGAGAGAGAGAGCAAGATGTGGCTGGAATGGGATCTCTCTCTCCCTCCCTCCCTCCCTCCCTCCCCCTCTCTCTCTTTCTCTCTCTCCATGCAAATTGTGTCTTTGATTCTGGATTTTACAGAACAAGGAGAGAAGAGACAAGGCCTCCATTTGTGCAGGTGAGGTGTCGTCCCTCTCCTGCAGATATGAAAGGCAATCTAAAGACACCTCGTAGCGCGGGGCTCCTGGTGGTACGCTGGTGCACTCAGGAACAGTGGGTGTTCTGTAATGTTTCTCTTGTAAAACAAGAGATCACCTTGGGCAGCTGTGCAGCCTTCCGCTGTTGTTACGGCGACGCGCAGCTGATCAGCAGCCGAGCTGACAACTTCATTCAGCCACCACCTGCTAGCTGCCAATCAGCCGGCTGTCCCCAGGCTATTGACAGAGCTGTCAGCCTGGCTGAGATGTGTCTGTCAAAGCTCCAACTCTACGGCTCCCTCACTCAATATGCCGCAGTGCATTCTCATCCTCGTTTCCTCCTCCTACCCTCCTATCCTTTATTGACTCCTTCCCCCCCAGAAATATATGTTTGTCTTTGCTCTGGAACATTAGAAGAGTTACATTTCAATTTCATGGACGTCTCTGTCCACGGTCAGCATTACAATGTTTTTTCGTCTTCTCGGCTTGAAAATCCGGTGTGTCCACATTACCTGCATCCATATCCCCTGATCTGTCGTTACATCACCTGTAAAACCATCTCTGCTACAGGCCGAAGGCTGTCCTCTGGGCATGTGTGGAACCTCTGAGCAGGAGGGGCGTTCACGTCGGAGGAAGGGTGGAGTTTAGTGTGTGCAGACATGCAGCCTCTGCCTGGAATCTTTCTGTTCCACGCGCACATGACCGCGGCCAGAGGCTAGCGCTGGAAATCTCTGCCCTAAAAAGAGAAAACGGGGAGATTTTGAAGTGGCACGGAAAATGCTCGGAGCGCGAGTCTTTCTTTGCTCGGGCTGCGTTCCTTTATTTTAATGCACACAAATCTCAGAGGGCGGATAATGTTTCCGCATTCATATAGCTGCGGAGAATTAACACCAAATTAGTGGCACTCTTAAGCTTGCCTTTATATCTCCAAAGGTAATCCTGCGTCTCCCTTTTCCCATATAATGCACCACTGGGGAAAACAACTATCCACTGAGCAATCTAAAAGGCAACCTACACCTTACATTTAACTTTCTCATCAGATGTAGCAGCAGAGAAATAACACCTTAATCACCAACCATTTTAATACCTGTTTAATAATGCAACACTTCAAAACAGAACACCTGTTGCTAAGATTCGCTGATGCAAATATCAAGGGGATTAATTAAAAGTCAATTATATCAATTTTTGTTTTGAAGGGTGATTCAGCTAGATAAAGTGTTTTTTTTCTGTGAACACAGATACTCCAGCCCTTGATTTTTAATGCAGTTTTATCAGATTTCATTAAACTATTTATATACCCACTGTTTAGATGCCATTCTATGTAAATTTAATGAGTGTTTTAGTTTCATCTTTAATGTGCATATCTCTGTCTTATACATAATTGAAAAAATGCTAATAACTGAAGATTTGTGTTTCCATTTTCCATTTGGATTTTGTTTTTGTGTTTTAGACAAGCAGCCGGTTGGTTTGGCTTTATCTAAAACTTAATAATGAGAGCTGGTGTTATTTATTTTGTCCCTCTCCAGAAATGGATCACATTTAATTATTTTTTCAATCCCCCATTTTAAGTGATATTAATGACAATTACAGAGCTGCATTCGTGTCAGCAATAGGAATTTGCCTGGCACAGGGTTTATGAAACCCACAATGAAATCTGCTATCCATAGTGAATCTATCATTTTATTAGAAGCACAAAGTGAAACTGAAACACAAGGATACAGCAAAGGCATCCTATTGTGGTGTGTGTATGTGCATGTGCTTGCCTGCATTCGTGTGTGTGTGTGTGTGTGTGTTTCACCATTTCAGGCTTCAAATTACATTTGTGTGTGTGTGTGTTTGTGTGTTTGTGTGCGTGTGCTTCACCATTCCAGATTTCAAATTAAATTTTGCTTTGCATTTACAAAAATCAATTACAAGACAATGATGGCTAATATATTTAGCTCTACATCCATTTGCACATTCTGTACTTTGATTAATATTTAAAACACACACTTCTGCTTTACATGCATATACATACTCACAGAGAGAGGGAGAGAGAGAGAGAGAGGGAGAGAGAGAGAGAGAGAGAGAGAGAGAGAGAGAGAGAGCTAATATCTGCACAAACATGCACCGTGGCAGTGCACCTTCTGTCGTGCTTTGAGTTGGTGTTTAAGGAGAACTTTGCCCTCTGTAAAAGAGCCACAATGGGATTTTTGACCTGCGTGTACCAGAGGAGAGTCAACGCATTTGGCTCGTGGTCCCACACAGCCCCTCTCTGAGCCTGGCTCTGCCAGCTCTATCCTCCACGGGTTTGGACCAGCGCTGAGATCCTCTCCCCCCCTCCCATCCACTGACCTGTTTCTGTTCCCCCAGAGACGTCCTCTCTCCTGGCACTGTGGAGCTGCCTCATCCCTCTCGCAGGTTACCTACTCTCACACACACACACACACACACACACACACACACACACACACACACAAAGATATCACGTATACATACGGATGTGCATGCAGATACAGCATAAACGCGCACACACATTACACAGATATTGTCTCTCATTATCTTGCAATAACGTCATGCACAATTCTAACTCATACATTAGCGTAGTATGCTAATTGTAGGCTTACAGACTTACAGTGTCAAATGTGACGAAGTGGATTAAAGTCACTGTAGGCCTGTTTTTACTCCTCTGTTTGAACTGCACCGTCTTACTCCCATAAGATGACCTCAGTAGCCGCAGAATGCTAAACCCGCATGGCGCTAACACTGCACTGGAGAAGGGAAGGCGACTGCGCTCCACCATATTTGCATGCCGTCGCTGCTAAGAGCTGACAAATTGCGGGCGATTCAATATTCATGGCGAGCGAAATATGCAGCACGCGATAACCGCTGGGCTCCCTCTGAGCCATTCCGACTCCAGCTCCGTCTGCCCGGCGAGTGGGATAATAGGCTGGGTAGGGTTGAGCTTATGACAGGGGAGGGGAAAGAGAAAACACTTCTCCGTGGGCCGACATCACTTTTATTATCGCTGCCCATCAGAGGTCCTTGAGAAACATATACTTCCAGCACAGGCCATCATTTATCCGGGGGCCGCGTGTGTCACCCAAGTGCCTTCTCACTCTCTCAACTGACGGCTCATCCAACCACACACACGCACGCAGGGGACTGGCTCTGTCCAGGGGCTGGTCCAAAAACTGTGAACCTGTCCTGCCATGGCAGCTCAACCAATCATATTCTCCTGATCTGTCCGCAATCTACCACCTGGAGGGTTTACTACGAAGCAGGATTACTTAGTTAGCTGGATAACTGCACTTACTGTCACCTATGCCTTAAACAGTCCCAGTATATGACTAAATTCCTGCCATGAAATTACACATAAAAGTAAAATGAAAGAAATTGAATGATAAAGGGTAATGAGGAGCATCTGACAGGTGGAAATTGAATATTTATCGTGGTCTTAGGATATGAGTGAACCAACTTTACCCTCCAGCAAACATGCAGTTAACATCCAACCTGTTTAATCTCTGTCGAGGCTACTGGTTCCTTGATTAAGAGTGTAGTCATACACACCACTCTTAATTGATTATAATCATCTCATAATTGCCTTTTGTGATATGTCAGTCAGGTCTGCGCCTGATAGGGCAGATCCGGGTGTCAGTCCTGATTTGCACATTTAAGAGTGGATGATTAAGAACTTCAACTCTATGGAAGGCGGGACCTTGTTTGCTCCAGAGCAAACTTGACAGATCTGAAACGAGCAGCAACACCTCCTACAACTAGTGCTGCCAGAGTGAAAATAGAAGAACACCGCATATGGCACATTTCACAGTTTTTCCTTTTAAGAAGTATAATGCCTAATTATACAAAAAGGTAGATTAATTGATGCTGTTACAGTGATGTGATGGCTTACTTATATAACTATATTTATTTGCCTTATAAACATGTCCTGGATGTGCCTTTAAATTAAATTGAATATGTTCTTGCCATAGGTAGACACAGTTTTTCACACAGTGGGCACTGCATTTGAATGTGCTGCTTAACTTGTCCAAACATTGGAAGTACAAATTGAGAATTTCAAAAATGTAGTCAATAACAGGTTGTTGGTATGTATTGCGAATGTTAGTGTAATTATGTTATCTAGCTGGCTTATTTTACTTTGCTAGCAAGCTACTGATTCATCAAGTATGGGAATTTTATTGGTGATAACCCATTAACATAGGGAGTGTTAGCTTAATATCTCCAATGTTAACTAAGGATTATGCTGAAATATTTTTTTCTCATAAATTATCAAATGGGTAAACTAAAACAAGAAAACTATTCTCTCAGACAGTGTTACACTAGCTTACCTCAGAACACAACAGCAAGTGCAATATTCATTCAAAAGTCTGTAGAGAAAAACGCAGGGGGGTGTCGAGGATAACCGCCGAAATGGATCGAGGATAATTGGCAAAGTATGTCGAGGACTCAGTGGCGAGTGGTATGTTGAGTGTAACTGGCACAATGGATCGAAGATAACTGGCGGAGTGTGTCAAACATAATTGGCAGAGTGTTTCACCGACTGTCCCTCAAGTTTGCTTGAGATGGTTGGGTACGATGGAGTTAGTCGGCTAAGTCGAAAATATTTTCAATAAGGTGAAATTCAGTTGTTTAACAAAATAATTATGAAAGTTAGCTGGTTAGCTGGCTAACTCCTTAATACTGCTTTTTGTACTACCCCCTTGGGGTAAATATAATACTAAAATATAAATATTATGTAAAAATAATAAACAGGCAGAGCTATGAAACGTAGCCTTCACTCAATTTAAATAGGCTATATAGCCTATTCTTAGTTTCATTGCATCAACTTTACCAAGGGCGTCACTTTCTGTTGAACATTGGGGGATGCAGGGCAGAACGCAGCACCCTGAGGTATATGTTGCGGGAGGGTGGGGGGGGGGGTGTCATGTTAGTGATTGTTACTGAATAGCGAAGTCTGCAAGACACAGGGTTTTACATGTAACAGCATTATAGTGATGTTTTGAGGCAAATGAGGCAATAGCTTCATCTTAAAGGTGCATTATGCAGGATGTTTACCTTGAAAATATTATAAAATAACCATGCTCAGCCTCCGTCATATCTATGATGCAATCTGAGTCTTTGTGCACATTTGCCGAATCCTTGCTCTTCTGCCTGTATTTATTATTCTAAGATGTGTTCGGGATGTTTCTGGGAGTCACGTTCTTTTCTGTGTGCGGAGGGGTGGGTGTGGCTACAGAGCCTGTGGTGTGGAATCAGGTTTCAGCCGAGAGTTAGCTAGCCACTGCAATAGCGTAGGTGAAGATGCACATTTACAACAAAGCCAAACAATAAGCCGACAGGGCGCATTCAAGAACCAGTGTGAACCTAGGATTTCCTTTTCCACGATAGTGACAGTTGAACTTTAGCAAGGAGATGAACAGCGACACAGAGTTGGTATCCAGTTCGTTGGTATTAGAGTTAGGTATCCAGCTAGCTGTGTATGTTAGGTAGGTAGATGGCCAAAGTCAGGTACTTTGAGTGGGTGGCATTGAGGATAGAGGAGGATACTTTTATTGTAAACACAGGACCACAGCAAGGCTAAAAACCCTGGAGTGCACCTTTAAAGGCAAACTTATTTTTATTTCAATTTGGGTGTTAAATTTAATTTAAAGAGTGCATGTCTAGTGGCTGAATCAAACGACAGAGGGGAATTTGATATTTCAAGTATTTTAGTATTGAAAAAATTAGTTTAGCTATACATTTTTCTTATTTTTACCTTCCCCTCTCTCCCCCCAAAAAACAACCAAAGGCACAGAAAAGAGGCATAGTTTGGCACGACAGCTCAGATTCTAGTAGGCTAAACTATGCAGGCTTAGACAATGATACAGACTCAATTATTGTACTAGAAGTTCTCTAGCTGGCTAGCTAGGTAGCAAGTATTGCTACAGCCAAAACTGCACAAATTTTAAAGGATATTTTAACTTTTTTTCCCATCATGTATAATTGTGTGTATATAGCACAACCTCACTGATAGCTTTATTTTCGACTGCATCTTCTCAGTAGTTTTAAATGTGGTGGTCCAATGGGGAAAGTAGTTTTGGCTCCTAAACAAATTCATAAATAAATGAATAGGATATAAATTGTTTAATTATCTTACCTGTACACTTCTCAGATGCAGATTAAGTTTTCTTCATTAAAAATTTCTTAACTTGAGGGCCAATTGGTGCCAACACTCCACCAGTTATGCTCGACATACTCCACCAGTTATCCTCCATCCCTTCCACTAGTTATGCTTGACACGGCCTTCGCCAGTAACTCCTCGACACACTCCACCAGTTATTCTCAATCAATTTCTCCAGTTACACTCGACACGCCCCTTCACCACTGACTCCTTGACAGACTCCGCCAGTTATCTTTGATCCATTGCACCAGTTAACCTTAACACCCCCCTGTACTGTTCTCGACAGACTTTTGAACAAATCGGTGCCTCATAGTGCAATGTACCTCAAAGTGTGGAGTGCCAAGTGTATCCATGGGAGCTCCGGTCTAAAACATGCATACTATGCATATTGAGTAGCGGTGCTCCTTATTCCTGGAGTCGCAGTGCGACACTATTCTTTAATGGTGTGGGAAACAAACGTCCATTTGGTGTTCAATTCTTCACAAATGAGAATTTTTCAGAATTCACAATTCAGAATTGTAAGCCAAACATTAGTCTAAAACATACAATTTGTTATCAAGGTTAGAAATGATTTTGGAAACGGTAGAATCCCCCTTTGAAGATAAAATGTGTTGCAGTCAGTAGCATATTCACATGAGCTTGAATAAGCATTGGATGATCCTAGATTTGCACAGTGATTTAAATAGTGAGCCATAACACCCTCTTGCTGGTGGTTTTTTAAAACTGTTTTAATCTTCAGTGATAGACATGGCACGCACTTTAACTATATACAATAATAATAGCTAGTCAATAAGACATGTCCGAAGTGTTAAATGTAACTTGACTACACCACAACCTGGTTAACTATAAATACACAACGCATCGCCTTTACGTGGGGAAACATTTGATAAACATTTGATTTATGTATTTCTTTATGTATATAATGATATAAACTATGAATTACATTTTTTATAAGATGAGGATATTTTTTTAAGTTTGCATTGAATTACTGTGTATGTGAAAAAAAATACATTGAATACACTGTATGTGAAAAACTAAATTATAATCAGATTTAATTTTCTAGACATCTTATAATAGTTCCCAATATACTGAAACGCATCATTGGGTAGTGCAGCATAATTATTAGGGAACTGGGCCTGTAAGAGGTTGTAGGTTTGCTTCCCAAGTGAGGCATTGACATTGTACCCTTGAGTTTAAGCTGAAGTTCTTCAGTAGATATCCAGCTGTATAGATGGATGGTATGTAAAATCAAAGCTGTATGAGTCACTTTGGATAAGAGTGTCGGCTAAATATAATGATGTAATGTAACCCTTAATGCCAGTAATGAGCTACCGATCTGAATGGGTGTTGTACTTTTACGTGCTCCTCTGTAGCACATTTGGAAAGCCTGAGTGTACTATGCGGTTTTATGGTACGTGAGCACAGTTGTCCTGGACTTATATATAGGCCATTCGTATTGTGGGGACAACATCGATATTCCATTAAATTTTACTCAGTGAAATGATCCATTATTTCATTTCGCCCGCTGCCTCATTTTCCCAGACTGCAATGTGTGGTATTTGCATTGTTGTGGCCAGCAGAAAAAGAAATGCACCATGGGAGATTATCATTTCTGTAAACTGAAGAGGAATAGAAAAATTTATTTTAATTCATTTTTCCAAGAATAATTTTTCAAAACTCACTCAGCCCACTTTTGTCAACTTTGAGCAAATCAGCATTGTTGTTTATTTTAAATTGGTGGAGTTTTTTCCATTAAAAATTTAGTTTTTACATTTAAATCCCTACGAATACTAGTGTAAAGGTAAAACTCCAAATATCTAATTTATCAGAAAAATTATACCCATCTTGAAAAATATGGTTTATCAAAACTGGACTTAGTGAGGCTTGGGAGAAAAACTCTTAAACTCTAATGTCTGCCAAAAAATTAATATATATTTTTGTATTCATACTAAAATAAGCAAAAGGATAGCATCTTACAAAATTTAACATAGGAAGAATTACCTTTAAATAAATGAGTCTATTGTATTATATTCACAGTGCACTTAAATCGGTTACTTTATTGAGGATCTGTTAAGGTTTTGAAAATGTTTACTTTAAAATCTGCGTTTAAATAATTTAAGCATGCAAGGCTAGTAAACAATGTGGTATATTGTGAATTTTGGCAGAGCTAGGGGCATCATTAGCCACACAAGGCAATCCCTGCTACCCCCTCGCAGTACCAGTAGTCGTGCGCCACAGACTGGAGTGCCTTATTGCGTTAGCATGCATGCTTTTACACTGGCAGGGCGGATCCTCGCAAGAGGACGGAGGGGTGGGGGGCTCTTAATCAGCAGCACGCTGAACTTCATAGTGGGCCTGTCTGTGTGCGGAGAGACTGCTTATTGTCATGTGGCTGATGACCTCGATCCCCTCCTCCCTCGCTCGTTCCTCCCCATCTCCCCTCGATTGTTTCATCAGCCCAGCGGCGGGTCGCTCACACCTGACAGGTGACAGGCCTCAGACTCCCGCTGACTGGATAATCAAAGTCCTGTCAGACCTGTCAATACCCTGCAGACAGAGCAGGCCCAGCGCATGGCCGGGAAAACTTTCTGCTGGGGGGGAGGGTGGAAACCGGTGTCTTCAAATAAATACTGTCACTTCCCCCACCTGGCATAAATCACCCAGGCTGTCACACCATGCTCTTCATTAAGTGGAATTAGTTTTAAAGCATTTTGCTTAATGAACGCTTCAGGTTTATTAATTACACCTAATCATGATAAATGTTGCAGCCGTCATCTCATCATGCTGTCGTGTGGCGAGGGTTTAATTGTAAAAGGAGACAATGACAGAGATATCGAATTTGTTCAGAATGGCACTCCACGCAAATGACAGGCGCCCGTGCTACCTGCGGCCTTTAAATAAGGCCCACGCCACCGAGCGGATCGCTCGCCGTACGCTTTTCGACGCGTGCTGAAATGACGTGAGCTGCGTATCTTTTTGGTTAAAGTCGCATTCTCGTCGCAGTTTGCAGGTTTAGCATTTTGATTAATTGTTTTTGACAACCACACGCGATGTGGTATGCCGATGCGCGAACGTTTCTATTAAATGTCCCTTCACCTTGTCCATTTATAATGAGGTTTTATGATGTTTACCTTGTTTATTAATCTCCATTTTCTCTTTCCATAAATAGCTTGTCTCCAGTGCCTAACAAGCAAACACCATTACCGACACGTAGACCACCAATTGTCACGGTGGACCAGTCACAATAACAAATGTACCCAGTCTGACATGTTTGGGATGGGGGTGGGGGGGTGCTTTAAGTTAGAAGGGAGTCACATCGTTGTTGGGCAAAACAAAACAGGAAATACAGATCTGACTTTTGAGACATGCCTGACGATCGTGAGTCTCCGTCCGAAAGCGTAGAGCAGCGCGCAAACACCTCCCACCCACCTTGGGAAGCGCTCTCCCCCTCCCCTCATTATCTCTCTCATAAATTGGATCCTACTACTTCTGGCCCCTGGAAACTTGAACAAGGCCCGTGCTTGTGCAAGAAGCCGGCCGCGTACACCCAATGAACCTGAATCAGTTAAGGAAACAATATGACAACCACTATAATGAGAATAAATGAAAAGATCCTGCATCATCATCCCGGCACACAACTTCGCCTTGTAATCTCAGCCTCTCACACTAAAGCCTGCCTGCACGTGAAAAATTACACATAATTAGTACTGTTGTAAAATGAATGTTGAGGTTTTTAGCAATGCATATTATATATGTATATGGAGAAAAAAAGAGAATGTATAGACTATGTGCTTATATATAAATATATATATATATATGTGTATATATATAGTATTAGAAGTAAAGCTAAAGCAGCATAATATTCTATCAGACGTGTTTTATAAGACCCTGTACAGTTCTGACACGTGACAGGTGATGGGTGATCCACCGGCTCCTTATTAAAATGAGGGTTTTCATCACAGACGGGAGCGCTCGCAGCAGAGAAGCTGACAGTAATCTCAATCAAGCGCGTTAAAAACGTCTTATCACCAAATGAGTGCTACCTTGCCGTAACTCCCTCATTTGAATATAACGTGCCTCAAACACTGCGCTAAAAAAAATCACCTGTCTATTAAAAGCGCTTGCGAGATGCCGGTCCCTGGAGAGGTCGTTATAAGATTTGACTGTGCCATACATTAAGCCCAGCAGACCTGCCTCGCCCTCCCCAATTAAAAAGCTTTCAACCATTCTTGACAATGATCATGGGGAAGAATCAACACATTCCCGACAGTTTCTAGGAAAACCGGGAGGGTTCGGAGCATGTGTCCCGAGGAGGAGGCGGGCGTGTCGGCTGACTTTGACGCCACCGGGCCAGTGCTGAGCTTGCCAGCAAGAAGATCCCTTCCCTCCCTCCCTCCCTCCTGCCCTCCCTCCCTCCTTCCTTCCTTCCTTCGTCCTCCTCACAGGCTGTCTGCCAATATGACACCTCCCACCATGCGGCTTCTGTCACTTCTGTGCGCTATCAATAAATCGCACAGCTAGTTATGGTGGGTGAACGGCATTGCTACGCGTCAGCTGGTGTCAGATATTTCCCCCGCAACACACGCCGAACATACTGAAAAACACTCTGCATTTCCTCTGTATTCACAGTGTGTTTACAGATGGGGGATCCACCACACACACACGCACACATGCACACACAGGCACAGTCACAAACAGGCACACATACACTCACATGCATGCACACACACACACAGGCACACATAAATTCACATGCATGTGCACAAACAAGCACACATACACTGACATGCATGCTCACACAGGCACACATAGACTCACATGCATGCTTCCACTCATGCACACATGCACACACACACACACACACACACACACACACACACACTGCATCAGTGAGAGGAACATATTTCAGTATGTAGTGTTTCACTTTGGTCAGGGTTTTACTTCCCCCTTTTGCGCACTGATGTGGTCCCCTTGAGTGTGATTGTCTGATTTCATAAAAAAATATATTTTGTTAAATAAATAAATAAATAAATGCATGAAAAATACAAGTATTACAAGAGGTACTGTAAGTCACCCACAGTAAGGATGTGGGATTAGTAAATAAATGATACAAACTATAAAAAGTGTGGGGTTAGTGGGATTAATTAACAGGTCTTATACTGGGCATTAGTGCCTGTGCTGTACCTGCACTTTCCTGCTTTTTATGCTTTTTGTATACAGCATCAGGAAGCTTCCCAGTATCTGCCGTATTCATGCTTGATGTTGTTCAATACGTGAAATGAGCATTTAATTTTACTCTGGTAATTAAAGCCAGAGCCCGAGCCCGAGCGCTTCAAACTTCAAGTGCATCGTGTTAATTAACCTCTCTGTTCCTGCGTGAATGAGGCCCATAACTGCTATTATGTTTCTAATATGCCAAATTAGAAACTGATTTTCAACTGCTGGAGTCCAGAGGAGTGCTATTGATCTCTGGGTATTTCCATGCATTCTCAGTGACCAGCGTGTCCTGTGGTAAGTACTATTGCCTAAATTACTTATCCGATCGGTTCCTTTGATTAATGATGGGGCCCTGCTTCATTACACATGACAACACGATCAAAATGATCCCGGCGACCGGCCGCGGTAAACCAAGTCCGCAGCGCCCCCCCATCGCCCCACCCCCTTTCCCTCCTTTTTAAAGTTCATTTATAAAATTATTTAATGCATACGTCCCAAGCTGTAATTTATTTGTATGACACTTTTTTCGATGGGGGCCGTTGTAGAATGTCACAAATGGATAAGAAAACAAGGTAAACTAGATGTACAAATCAATGGCTTGGGCGCTGGGGAATAAAAACAGCATAATCAAGATTCAGGAGTTGACCTCGTGTGCATTCCAACTTGTCACCGTGCACCGCGCTAAAAAAAAAAGGCGAGAACAAATGATGCCCTGGACGAGGTAATACTTTGTTTAACGGGAAGGCACAATATTTCACCGGAAAGCATGAACCTTCTTAGTTTACCTCGCAAACAAATGGGGATTGTGTCTCTATTTATATATTTATGGACAGGTGGCCCTCAAAGCATTTGGCAGCATCACTCAATACCCCTTCTGTTCCGCTCTTTAAGCTCTTATTTTCAATATAATTACGTTTCCACAGAGGGAAACATGTTCTACTTTGTTTGGAGATCAACTTTACACACAAAAGCATAGGATGCACACATTTCTTCTGCCAATGCCTTGCAAACGTGTGTTCTATGAACGCTTATATGAAGGATAATTACAAACAGTCTTGAAATTAAACAGTATATGTTCTGTCTGTTTTACAAGATACATTTTACATTTAGCGGCTTACATTTAGTGGGTACAGCTTGGCTGTTCCCGATCACATTTTGACTGAGTGTAGTAGAAGATGCTCCCAATTCAAAATAGTCTCATAAATAAAGACTTCGTACTTAATCAGTAAATAATTGTTTGAATGAATATAGTACAACAGGCATCAGTGTTTAAACTGTGATAGCAGACAAGCCAACTGTGTACTCCTTTCTCCCCAATTGCTTTTAGACATGGGAGGGATTTGTGTACAAAAAAATAATAATTCTAACATCAAAGTGAGGACTGAAATTTAAACTCCAGAGTGACGACATGATTAAGCGTGAAATGAATGCACAATATAGAGTAATTGTTAATTTCTCTTTTCTGTACAGCTTGGAAGACGTCAGTGGCTAGCGGTGTTCCCACCTGCGATTTGAACACAGTTGTGAGGACTGATGAAGGCCCAACTCGCTCCCTATTAACCGCATTATTAAACCAAGGAAAATCCAATAAACATTTGCAAAGAGCCATCTGTAATGGTTGGAGCATATAGGACAATATTTAGTTCCATTAATGACAATGCCAAAGAGCTGTATTAGAAAGATTATTTTTAAAGCAAACTGAAGTGTATGATCCACAATACCGGAGAGACAGAGGAAGGGGGGGGAGGGGACACTAATTGGAAATACCTCACTAATGCTGCCAAGTCAAAGAGAGGAAACATTAAGTTATTATTTTTAATAATGTTTACAAGTATATCCAGCCATTTCCAAGGGAGTGAAAAATGGCAGCCTTGGCGAAATGTGGCAGCGCTACTTTTCACTGGTGCTGCTGCTCATCCTCCCTCTGATAGCAATCATTAGTTTTATTTTTTAACCCTGTCTTCAAATGAAGACAGATGAGCGGTGTATTTTTAAATGTACACTGTTCAGGGGCGCGGGAATGGCTGTTGGATTATAGATCAGGAGGGGCTGATCTCAGGGCAGTTTTCCTCCAGAAGTAGAAACAAAAACACTAAATAAAAAAGGAGACAGGGAAAAATGCACAGATTGGAGGGAGCTAGAAAGCCTCTAAAGGACAGCACAAAGAAAATATGGCATCTGAGATTTAAGATGCGTTAAATCTTGATTATATATATATATATATATATATATACTGTATATATTATATATAACCAATGCATCATGCAAACAGTGCTGCTGGACACAGGGATTCTTGGCATGGACATATTTGCTCATTATATGAAAGGCTGTTGAACATTAAACATTATTAATAAACCTATTACTTTGATAAATTCCCTCAGGATGTAGCAAAGGTACCACAGAACGTGGGAGTTGGACACAAAAACAAGTCCTCTCCAGCTGCACTCAGATTCTCGGGGATGCTGGAGACTAAAGTACTCCACAAACCTGAAGGCTTGTTCTGAGTCCCACAGTGCCATTGTGACACAGTTTGATGTCTGCGCATCTGCATCTGTGCATGTTTACATCTGGAGGCCTTGGCAACCAACACAGAAGGAAGCGCATGCTGCTGGCAAAACAAAAACAGCAAAAGGTCTGTGAGAAGCATCCTGGCAAACAATATATTCCTTATATTTTTAGTGAAGCAAATTCGTCTGAAACAAAAAGAAAAGCAGAAATGAACCAACAGCGATGTATTTGTCATTCACCTGTAAGTCTTATTAAGCCTGCTTTTCAGCACCCTCAGTCCTGCTTTCATTTTCTTTCCCCGACATGTTTTTCCTCCACTACATATAAAAAGCGATAGTTAGTTCCCCGTTGAGGCGTGCCAGATGTTGTCCTGGCCGGAGTGTTACATCTGTGTTCCAACGAACCTAATGAAACTAAACATTCAAGCAGGTCTGGAACCAAGAGTCTTTTTTTTCTTCTTTTTTTTTACCAGTTTCCCCTTATTTTTTTCTCCCTCTCTCCTTTAATTAAAGGCTTTTAAAAAGGCTGTTTGTTTGATGGTGTAGTATCCCCCTGCCCTCCCTCTCCCCCTCTCTCTCTATCTCTCTCTCTCATTGACATTCTTGCCCTGAGATCAAGCCTTGACTGGGCGGCTTATCAGAGGCGCTCATTTTGGGTGAAGCACAAACACCTGTCCGCTCGTCTCCTGCCACTCCTCACTGGTGCCCTCACTGACAACCCTGTCTGCTTTGACTAATGACGTGATTGATGGATAAAATAAGGGAGAACACACACACGCTCACAAAAAAAATTGAGAAAAAACACATTTTTTTCTGGTGTAGTGTGTCAGCAGGCCTTCATCAAGTGGCTGCAGAAGGTATATTCGGCTGCATGGCTCATTAGCCAGTAATGGCGTTTCCCGGGCAAAAGCTGATTCTTCTCATGACACCAGACAGCAGGCAGGTTTATGGACTTGCAGCCCATCACAACAACCCATCACCGCCCTGCGGAAAGTGGCCGGCTGCTTCTAGATGCTGCCTACATGGCAGACTACTGCTGCAGGGTAGGGGAGAGCCGCCAGCAGAGCAAGGAAACGAGATTTGAAACGATTGTTGCTGGCAGATTGTTGGTTTGTTTAGATAGGTTGAGTCCTCCTTGTTTCAAGGAGGAGCCATAGCAAAAATGTTAAAAAAAAATATATATATATATATTGTATTATTATTATTATATATATATATACATACACAAGATGCTACTGAGAAACAAATGTGTGTGTTTTTTAGAAAAACATTGGAATGTTTTTTGATATGTTATAACTGATTTTTTAATCATTCGTGTTCTATTTTGTATGTTTGGTAGAATAGCAGTCGCCTCACTGTCGAGGAGTTTGTATGTTCTTCTTGTGTACGTGTGGGTTTTCTCCGGGTACTCCACTTTCCTCCCACAGTCCAAAGACATGCAGTTTCGGTCATATGCAGAGGCTCCCTGCTCCCTGCGGTATGTAATCTGTGAGTGAATGGTGTGTGGGCCCTGAGATGGATTGGTGACCTGTTCAGGGTGTATTCTTGTCTTTCACTCAATGTCTGCTAAAATAGGCTCCAGCCACCCCATGACCGTGACCAGGTGTAAGCAGTTTTAAAAAATGGAAGGATGGAAAATCATGTTTATTCAAGAACTATGGTGAAATAAATTAATGAAAATGTGCCTGAAGACATTTATGATGGAAAAATATTTTTTGTGGAAAATCAGCAAATACATAGAACAATATTATTTTGTTCAAAAAGTAAGTTCTAAATATATATTTATGTGAAAAAAATGTAAATTCTAAATATAAATTATATAAATATAAGGATATAATATCTATTGAAGGACCATGAGATAAATTAATCATAATGGTATTTAAAACATTTGGAACATAAGAAAAATACATCAAACTATAGTCCAAAAAGTAAAAACTGTATGAAATATAAATGTGCAGGCAATTTTAAATATATGATTCTTCTATTCAAACGAATGGGAAATGTTTATTTAACAACCACTGTGACATAAATAATTAAAGATGTTTTTGAAGTCAGGATGAAAAATTATTTTCAGTGAAAATCAGGGCAATACAAAAGGTTATAGTTTTAAGTCCAATAAGTGAACAAAATTGTAAAAAATAATAATAATTTGCCATATTTTAATGGAGATGGATGGAGATCATGTTTTATCAACAAACCTAGTTGAATAAATTAATGACAATGGGATTGAAAAATTCTGTAAATTAGAAATATTAATTTATCTTTTAATAGATGATGGATTTCATTCTACTTGATGGTTTTGAAGACATTTTTGATTAAAAATAATTTTCAGCGGAAATATGTAATTTTTCATTGGATGTGAAATCATGTCTATTCAAAAACAACAGTGAAACACATGAATCACTATGGAAGAAAAACATGTTCTTTGTAGAAAATTTGTTAAATACATCAAACTATATTTTTATGTCCAATATCATTTTTTTCATTTATACTAATGAGAAATTGTGCTTCTTCAACAACCACTGTGAAATAAAAAGTAAACATATCTTTGAAAAGATTTATGATGAAAAATCATGTTCAGTGGAAAATCAGCAAAATACCTGCAGTGGGGTGCAAAAATGTGGGCACCCTTGGTGAAAATGTTCTTTACAATGAATATCTAATTGAACAGAAGCTTAACATGACCTCTAAATGGTCCAAAAAAGGCCAAAATGGTAAAAAAAAATCTAAATGCCATTTTCTGAGAATATCATATAAGCTTCATACCTGGGGTGAAATAAGACCATTTTGGCCCTTTTTGGACATAAGACTATCGTCTGATGTTTTTTCATTTTCCCCAAAACATATTTTTCATCATAAATGTCTAAAAACATATAATTTTTCACTTATTTCAACGCAGTTATGAAGGAAATATGATTTTCTATCCATCGGAATCAAAAAATCTCATTTTTATCATTTTGACCATTTTGCCACTGTTTGTCCAATAAAACACATTTTTCACCATAAATATCTCAAAACGTATTATTTTTCACTTATTTCAACGCAGTTATGAAGGAAATATGATTTTCTATCCATCGGAATCAAAAAATCGCATTTTTATCATTTTGACCATTTTGCCACTGTTTGTCCAATAAAACACACTTGTCGTCAAAAATATCGCAAAACGTATTATTTTTCACTTATTTTAACGCAGTTATGAAGGAAATATGATTTTCTATCCATCGGAATCAAAAAATCGCATTTTTATCATTGTTGACCATTTTTCCACAAAACACACTGTTGTTTGTCCAATAAAAACACATTTTTCACCATAAATATCTCAAAACGTATTATTTTTCACTTCTTTCAACGCAGTTATGAAGAAAATATAATTTTCAATCCATCGAAATCAAAATATCGCATTTTTATCATTTTGACCATTTTGCCACAAAACACACTTTTCATCATAAATATCTCAAAACGTATTATTTTTCACTTATTTCAACGCAGTTATGAAGGAAATATGATTTTCTATCCATCGGAATCAAAAAATTGCATTTTTATTTTGTTGACCATTTTCCCACTGTTTGTCCAATAAAACACATTTTTCACCATAAATATCTCAAAACGTATTATTTTTCACTTCTTTCAACGCAGTTATGAAGAAAATATAATTTTCTATCCATCGGAATCAAAAAATCTAATTTTTATCATTTTGACCATTTTGCCACAAAACACACTTTTCATCATAAATATCTCAAAACTTATTATTTTTCACTTATTTCAACGCAGTTATGAAGGAAATATGATTTTCTATCCATCGGAATCAAAAAATCTAATTTTTATCATTTTGACCATTTTCCCACTGTCCAATAAAACACATTTTTCGCCATAAATATCTCAAAACGTATTATTTTTCACTTATTTCAACGCAGTTATGAAGGAAATATGATTTTCTATCCATCGGAATCAAAACATCGCATTTTTATCATTTTGACCATTTTGCCATAAAACACACTTTTCATCAAAAATATCTCAAAACGTATTATTTTAACGCAGTTATGAAGGAAATATGATTTTCTATCCATCGGAATCATAAAATCACATTTTTATTTTTTTGACCATTTTGCCACAAAACACACTTTCCATCATAAATATCTCAAAACGTATTATTTTCACTTATTTCAACACAGTTATGAAGGAAATATGATGTTCTATCCATCGGAATCAAAAGATCGCATTTTTATCATTTTGACCATTTTGCCACAAGACACACTTTTCATCATAAATATCTCAAAACGTATTATTTTTCACTTATTTCAACGCAGTTATGAAGGAAATATGATTTTCTATCCATCGGAATCAAAAAAATCGCATTTTTTTTGACCTTTGCACACAAAACACACGTTTCATCATATATCTCAAAAAACGTATATTTAACGCAGTTTATGAAAAAAAAATCGCATTTTTATCATTTTGACCATTTTTCCACTGTTTGGACATAAGGCTATAGGCTTATGTTTTTTATTGTCCCCAAAACACACTTTTCATCATAAATATCTCAAAACTTATTATTTTTCACTTATTTCAACGCAGTTATGAAGGAAATATGATTTTCTATCCATCGGAATAAAAAAATATAATTTTTATCATTTTGACCATTTTTCCACTGTTTGGACATAAGGCTATAGGCTTATGTTTTTTATTGTCCCCAAAACACACTTTTCATCATAAATATCTCAAAACGTATTATTTTTCACTTATTTCAACGCAGTTATGAAGGAAATATGATTTTCTATCCATCGGAATGGAAAAAATCGCATTTTTATCATTTTGACCATTTTGCCACTGTTACAATAAAACTATTTTTCATAAATATCTCAAAACGTATTATTTTTCACTTATTTCAACGCATTTATGAAGGAAATATGATTTTCTATCCATCGGAATCAAAATCGCATTTTTATCATTTTGACCATTTTGCCACAAAACACACTTGCAGTTATGAAGGAAATATGATTTTCTATCCATCGGAATCAAAAAATCGCATTTTTATCATTTTGACCATTTTTCCACTGTTTTGACATAAGGCTATAGGCTTATGTTTTTTATTGTCCCCAAAACACACTTTTCATCATAAATATCTCAAAACGTATTATTTTTCACTTATTTCAACGCAGTTATGAAGGAAATATGATTTTCTATCCATAGGAATCAAAAAAATCACATTTTTTTTGACCATTTTGCCACAAAACACACTTCATAAATATCTCAAAACGTATTATTTTTCACTTATTTCAACGCAGTTATAAAGGAAATATGATTTTCTATTCATCGGAATCAAAAAATCGCATTTTTATCATTTTGACCATTTTTCCACTGTTTGGACATAAGGCTATAGGCTTATGTTTTTTATTTTCCCCAAAACACACTTTTCATCATAAATATCTCAAAACGTATTATTTTTCACTTATTTCAACGCAGTTATGAAGGAAATATGATTTTCTATCCATCGGAATAAAAAAATCGAATTTTTATCATTTTGACCATTTTGCCACAAAACACACTTTTCATCATAAATATCTCAAAACGTATTATTTTTCACTTATTTCAACGCAGTTATGAAGGAAATATGATTTTCTATCCATCGGAATCAAAAAATCGCATTTTTATCATTTTGACCATTTTTCCACTGTTTGGACATAAGGCTATAGGCTTATGTTTTTTATTGTCCCCAAAACACACTTTTCATCATAAATATCTCAAAACGTATTCTTTTTCACGTATTTCAACGCAGTTATGAAGAAAATATGATTTTCTATTCATCGGAATCAAAAAATCGCATTTTTATTTTTTGACAATTTTGCCACAAAACACACTTTCATAAATATCTCAAAACGTATTTTTTTTCACTTATTTCAACGCAGTTATGAAGGAAATATGATTTTCTATCCATCGGAATCAAAAAATCTCATTTTTATTTTTTTGACCATTTTGCCACAAAACACACTTTTCATCATAAATATCTCAAAACGTATTATTTTTCACTTATTTCAACGCAGTTATGAAGGAAATATGATTTTCTATCCATCGGAATAAAAAAATCGCATTTTTATCATTTTGACCATTTTGCCACTGTTTGGACATAAGGCTATAGGCTTATGTTTTTTATTGTCCCCAAAACACACTTTTCATCATAAATATCTCAAAACGTATTATTTTTCACTTATTTCAACGCAGTTATGAAGGAAATATGATGTTCTATCCATCGGAATCAAAATATCGCATTTTTATCATTTTGACCATTTTTCCACTGTTTTGACATAAGGCTATAGGCTTATGTTTTTTATTGTCCCCAAAACACACTTTTCATCATAAATATCTCAAAACGTATTATTTTTCACTTATTTCAACGCAGTTATGAAGGAAATATGATTTTCTATCCATCGGAATCAAAAAATCGCATTTTTATTTTTTTGACCATTTTGCCACACCACTTTTTTTCACACTTTTCATAAATATCTCAAAACGTATTATTTTTCACTTATTTCAACGCAGTTATGAAGGAAATATGATGTTCTATCCATCGGAATGAAAAAAATCGGATTTTTATCAGACCATTTTTCCACTGTTTGGACATAAGGCTATAGGCTTATGTTTTTTATTGTCCCCAAAACACACTTTTCATCATAAATATCTCAAAACTTCTTCTTTTTCACTTATTTCAACGCAGTTATGAAGGAAATATGATTTTCTATCCATCGGAATCAAAAAATCACATTTTTATCATTTTGACCATTTTGCCACTGTTATGACATAAGGCTATAGGCTTATGTTTTTTATTTTCCCCAAAACACACTTTTCATCATAAATATCTCAAAACGTATTATTTTTCACTTATTTCAACGCAGTTATGAAGGAAATATGATTTTCTATCCATCGGAATAAAAAAATCGCATTTTTATCATTTTGACCATTTTTCCACTGTTTGGACATAAGGCTATAGGCTTATGTTTTTTATTGTCCCCAAAACACACTTTTCATCATAAATATCTCAAAACGTATAATTTTCCACTTATTTCAACGCAGTTATGAAGGAAATATGATTTTCTATCCATCGGAATAAAAAAATCGCATTTTTATCATTTTGACCATTTTTCCACTGTTTGGACATAAGGCTATAGGCTTATGTTTTTTATTGTCCCCAAAAAACACTTTTCATCATAAAATCTCAAAACGTATTATTTTTCACTTATTTCAACACAGTTATGAAGGAAATATGATTTTCTATCCATCGGAATCAAAAAATATCATTTTTATCATTTTGACCATTTTTCCACTGTTTGGACATAAGGCTATAGGCTTATGTTTTTTATTTTCCCCAAAACACACTTTTCATCATAAATATCTCAAAACGTATTATTTTTCACTTATTTCAACGCAGTTATGAAGGAAATATGATTTTCTATCCATCGGAATCAAAATATCACATTTTTATCATTTTGACCATTTTTCCACTGTTTGGACATAAGGCTATAGGCTTATGTTTTTTATTGTCCCCAAAACACACTTTCCATCATAAATATCTCAAAACGTATTATTTTTCACTTATTTCAACGCAGTTATGAAGGAAATATGATTTTCTATCCATCGGAATAAAAAAAATCGCATTTTTAATCATTTTGACCATTTTTCCACTGTTTGGACATAAGGGTTTTTTCTTGTCCCCAAAACACACTTTTCATCATAAATATCTCAAAACGTATTATTTTTCACTTATTTCAACGCAGTTATGAAGGAAATATGATTTTCTATCCATCGGAATAAAAAAATCGCATTTTTATCATTTTGACCATTTTTCCACTGTTTGGACATAAGGCTATAGGCTTATGTTTTTTATTGTCCCCAAAACACACTTTTCATCATAAATATCTCAAAACGTATTATTTTTCACTTATTTCAACGCAGTTATGAAGGAAATATGATTTTCTATCCATCGGAATCAAAAAATCGCATTTTTATCATTTTGACCATTTTTCCACTGTTTGGACATAAGGCTATAGGCTTATGTTTTTTATTGTCCCCAAAACACACTTTTCATCATAAATATCTCAAAACGTATTATTTTTCACTTATTTCAACGCAGTTATGAAGGAAATATGATTTTCTATCCATCGGAATAAAAAAATCGCATTTTTATCATTTTGACCATTTTTCCACTGTTTGGACATAAGGCTATAGGCTTATGTTTTTTATTTTCCCCAAAACACACTTTTCATCATAAATATCTCAAAACGTATTATTTTTTCACTTATTTCAACGCAGCTATGAAGGAAATATGATTTTCTATCCATCGGAATAAAAAAATCGCATTTTTATCATTTTGACCATTTTTCCACTGTTTGGACATAAGGCTATAGGCTTATGTTTTTTATTTTCCCCAAAACACACTTTTCATCATAAATATCTCAAAACGTATTATTTTTCCCTTATTTCAACGCAGTTATGACGGAAATATGATGTTCTATCCATCGGAATCATAAAATCACAATTTTATCATTTTGACCATTTTGCCACTGTTTGGACATAAGGCTGTAGGCTTATGTTTTTTATTTTCCCCAAAACACACTTTTCATCATAAATATCTCAAAACGTATTATTTTTCACTTATTTCAACGCAGTTATGAAGGAAATATGATTTTCTATCCATCGGAATAAAAAAATCGCATTTTTATCATTTTGACCATTTTTCCACTGTTTGGACATAAGGCTATAGGCTTATGTTTTTTATTGTCCCCAAAACACACTTTTCATCATAAATATCTCAAAACATATTATTTTTCAACGCAGTTATGAACGAAATATATTTTCTATCCATCGGAATCAAAAAATTGCATTTTTATTTTTTGACCATTTTTGCAAAAACACACACACACTTTTGTTTGGACATAAGGTAAGCTTATGTTTTTTATTGTCCCCAAAACACACTTTTCATCATAAATATCTCAAAACGTATTCTTTTTCACGTATTTCAACGCAGTTATGAAGAAAATATGATTTTCTATTCATCGGAATCAAAAAATCGCATTTTTATTTTTTGACCATTTTGCCACAAAACACACTTTCCATCATAAATATCTCAAAACGTATTATTTTTCACTTATTTCAACGCAGTTATGAAGGAAATATGATTTTCTATCCATCGGAATCAAAAAATAGCATTTTTATCATTTTGACCATTTTGCCACTGTTTGGACATAAGGCTATAGGCTTATGTTTTTTATTGTCCCCAAAACACACTTTTCATCATAAATATCTCAAAACGTATTATTTTTCACTTATTTCAACGCAGTTATGAAGGAAATATGATTTTCTATCCATCGGAATCAAAAAATCGCATTTTTATCATTTTGACCATTTTGCCACAAAACACACTTTTCATCATAAATATCTCAAAACGTATTTTTTTCACTTATTTCAACGCAGTTATGAAGGAAATATGATTTTCTATCCATCGGAATCAAAAAATCGCATATTTATCATTTTGACCATTTTTCCACTGTTTGCTTATGTTTTTTATTTTCCCTGAAACACACTTTTCATCATAAATATCTCAAAACGTATTTTTTTCCACTTATTTCCACGCAGTTATGAAGGAAATATGATTTTTCTATCCATCGGAATCAAAAAATCGCATATTTATCATTTTGACCATTTTTCCACTGTTTGGACATAAGGCTATAGGCTTATGTTTTTTTATTGTCCCCAAAACACACTTTTCATCATAAATATCTCAAAAACGTATTATTTTTCACTTATTTCAACGCAGTTATGAAGGAAATATGATTTTCTATCCATCGAAATCAAAAAATCGCATTTTTATCATTTTGACCATTTTTCCACTGTTTGGACATAAGGCTATAGGCTTATGTTTTTTATTTTCCCCAAAACACACTTTTCATCATAAATATCTCAAAACGTATTATTTTTCACTTATTTCAACGCAGTTATGAAGGAAATATGATTTTCTATCCATCGGAATGAAAAAAATCGCATTTTTATCATTTTGACCATTTTTCCACTGTTTGGACATAAGGCTATAGGCTTATGTTTTTTATTGTCCCCAAAACACACTTTTCATCATAAATATCTCAAAACGTATTATTTTTCACTTATTTCAACGCAGTTTGAAGGAAATATGATTTTCTATCCATCGGAATCAAAAAATCGCATTTTTATTTTTTTGACCATTTTCCACTGTTTGGACATAAGGCTATAGGCTTAAGTTTTTTATTTTCCCCAAAACACACTTTTCATCATAAATATCTCAAAAACGTATTATTTTTCACTTATTTCAATGCAGTTATGAAGGAAATATGATTTTCTATCCATCGGAATCAAAATATCGCATATTTATCATTTTGAACCATTTTTCCACTGTTTGGACATAAGGCTATAGGCTTATGTTTTTTATTTTCCCCAAAACACACTTTTCATCATAAATATCTCAAAACGTATTATTTTTCACTTATTTCAACGCAGTTATGAAGGAAATATGATTTTCTATCCATCGGAATCAAAAAATCGCATTTTAATCATTTTGACCATTTTTCCACTGTTTGGACATAAGGTATAGGTTTTTTTTTTTTCCCCAAAACACACTTTTCATCATAAATATCTCAAAACGTATTATTTTTCACTTATTTCAACGCAGTTATGAAGGAAATATGATTTTCTATCCATCGGAATCAAAAAATCGCATTTTTATCATTTTGACCATTTTCCACTGTTTGGACATAAGGCTAGAGGCCTTTATGTTTTTTATTGTCCCCAAAACACACTTTTCATCATAAATATCTCAAAACGTATTATTTTTCACTTATTTCAACGCAGTTATGAAGGAAATATGATTTTCTATCCATCGGAATAAAAAAAATCACATTTTTATCATTTTGAACCATTTTTTCCACTGTTTGGACATAAGGCTGTAGCTTATGTTTTTTATTGTCCCCAAAACACACTTTTCATCATAAATATCTCAAAACGTATTATTTTTCACTTATTTCAACGCAGTTATGAAAGGAAATATGATTTTCTATCCATCGGAATGAAAAAAATCGCATTTTTATATTATTGACCATTTTTCCACTGTTTGGACATAAGTCTATAGGATTATGTTTTTTAGTGTCCCCAAAACACACTTTTCATCATAAATATCTCAAAACGTATTATTTTTCACTTATTTCAACGCAGTTATGAAGGAAATATGATTTTCTAATCCATCGGAATAAAAAAATCGCATTTTTATCATTTTGACCATTTTTCCACTGTTTTGACATAAGGCTATAGGCTTATGTTTTTTATTGTCCCCAAAACACACTTCATCATAAATATCTCAAAACGTATTATTTTTCACTTATTTCAACGCAGTTATGAAGGAAATATGATTTTCTATCCATCGGAATCAAAAAATCGCATTTTTATCATTTTGACCATTTTTTCCACTGTTTGGACATAAGGCTATAGGCCTTATGTTTTACATTTTCCCCAAAACACACTTTTCATCATAAATATCTCAAAACGTATTATTTTTCACTTATTTCAACGCAGTTATGAAGGAAATATGATTTTCTATCCATCGGAATAAAAAAATCGCATTTTTATCATTTTGACCATTTTTCCACTGTTTGGACATAAGGCTATAGGCTTATGTTTTTTATTGTCCCCAAAACACACTTTTCATCATAAATATCTCAAAACGTATTATTTTTCACTTATTTCAACGCAGTTATGAAGGAAATATGATTTTCTATCCATCGGAATCAAAAAATAGCATTTTTATCATTTTGAACCATTTTCCACCAAAACACACTTTTCATCATAAATATCTCAAAAACGTATTATTTTTCACTTATTTTCAACGCAGTTATGAAGGAAATATGATTTTCTATCCATCGGAAAAAAAAATATCGCATTTTTATCATTTTGACCATTTTTCCACTGTTTGGACATAAGGCTATAGGCTTATGTTTTTTATTGTCCCCAAAACACACTTTTCATCATAAATATCTCAAAACGTATTATTTTTCACTTATTTCAACGCAGTTATGAAGGAAATATGATTTTCTATCCATACGGAATCAAAAAAATCGCATTTTTATCATTTTGACCATTTTTCCACTGTTTGGACATAAGGCTATAGGCTTATGTTTTTTATTGTCCCCAAAACACACTTTTCATCATAAATATCTCAAAACGTATTATTTTTCACTTATTTCAACGCAGTTATGAAGGAAATATGATTTTCTATCCATCGGAATCAAAAAATCGCATTTTTATCATTTTGACCATTTTTCCACTGTTTGGACATAAGGCTGTAGGCTTATGTTTTTTATTGTCCCCAAAACACACTTCAACAAAAATATCTCAAAACGTATTATTTTTCACTTATTTCAACGCAGTTTGAAGGAAATATGATTTTCTATTCATCGGAATCAATAAATCGCATTTTTATCATTTTGACCATTTTGCCACTGTTTGGACATAAGGCTATAGGCTTGTTTTTTATTTTCCCCAAAACACACTTTTCATCATAAATATCTCAAAACGTATTATTTTTCACTTATTTCAACGCAGTTATGAAGGAAATATGATTTTCTATCCATCGGAATAAAAAAATCGCATTTTTATCATTTTGACCATTTTTCCACTGTTTGGACATAAGGCTATAGGCTTATGTTTTTTATTGTCCCCAAAACACACTTTTCATCATAAATATCTCAAAACGTATTTTTTTTCACTTATTTCAACGCAGTTATGAAGGAAATATGATTTTCTATCCATCGGAATCAAAAAATCGCATTTTTATCATTTTGACCATTTTTCCACTGTTTGGACATAAGGCTATAGGCTTATGTTTTTTATTCCCCCAAAACACACTTTTCATCATAAATACTCAAAACGTATTATTTTTCACTTATTTCAACGCAGTTATGAAGGAAATATGATTTTCTATCCATCGGAATCAAAAAATCGCATTTTTATCATTTTGACCATTTTTCCACTGTTTGGACATAAGGCTATAGGCTTATGTTTTTTATTGTCCCCAAAACACACTTTTCATCATAAATATCTCAAAACGTATTATTTTTCACTTATTTCAACGCAGTTATGAAGGAAATATGATTTTCTATCCATCGGAATCAAAATATCGCATTTTTATCATTTTGACCATTTTTCCACTGTTTGGACATAAGGCTATAGGCTTATGTTTTTTATTGTCCCCAAAACACACTTTTCATCATAAATATCTCAAAACGTATTATTTTTCACTTATTTCAACGCAGTTATGAAGGAAATATGATTTTCTATCCATCGGAATAAAAAAATCGCATTTTTATCATTTTGACCATTTTTCCACTGTTTGGACATAAGGCTATAGGCTTATGTTTTTTATTGTCCCCAAAACACACTTTTCATCATAAATATCTCAAAAACGTATTATTTTTCACTTATTTCAACGCAGTTATGAAGGGAATATGATTTTCTATCCATCGGAATCAAAAAAATCGCATTTTTATCATTTTGACCATTTTTCCACTGTTTGGACATAAGGCTATAGGCTTATGTTTTTTATTTTCCCCAAAACACACTTTTCATCATAAATATCTCAAAACGTATTTTTTTTCCACTTATTTCAACGCAGTTATGAAGGAAATATGATTTTCTATCCATCGGAATCAAAAAATCGCATTTTTATCATTTTGACCATTTTTCCACTGTTTTGACATAAGGCTATAGGCTTATGTTTTTTTTTTTCCCCAAAACACACTTTTCATCATAATTATCTCAAACCGTATTATTTTTCACTTATTTCAACGCAGTTATGAAGGAAATATGATTTTCTATCCATCGGAATCAAAATATCGAATTTTTATCATTTTGACAATTTTCCCACTGTTTGGACATAAGGCTATAGGGCTTATGTTTTTTTATTGTCCCCAAAACACACTTTTCATCATAAATATCTCAAAACTTATTATTTTTCACTTATTTCAACGCAGTTATGAAGGAAATATGATGTTCTATCCATCGGAATGAAAAATATCGCATTTTTATCATTTTGACCATTTTTCCACTGTTTGGACATAAGGCTATAGGCTTATGTTTTTTATTGTCCCCAAAACACACTTTTCATCATAAATATCTCAAAACGTATTATTTTTCACTTATTTCAACGCAGTTATGAAGGAAATATGATTTTCTATCCATCGGAATCAAAAAATCGCATTTTTATCATTTTGACCATTTTTCCACTGTTTTGACATAAGGCTATAGGCTTATGTTTTTTATTGTCCCCAAAACACACTTTTCATCATAAATATCTCAAAACGTATTATTTTTCACTTATTTCAACGCAGTTATGAAGGAAATATGATTTTCTATCCATCGGAATCAAAAAATCGCATTTTTATCATTTTTACCATTTTTCAACTGTTTGGACATAAGGCTATAGCTTATGTTTTTTATTGTCCATGTTTTTTATTGTCCCCAAAACACACTTTTCATCATAAATATCTCAAAACGTATTATTTTTCACTTATTTCAACGCAGTTATGAAGGAAATATGATTTTCTATCCATCGGAATCAAAAAATCGCATTTTTATCATTTTGACCATTTTTCCACTGTTTGGACATAAGGCTATAGGCTTATGTTTTTTATTGTCCCCAAAACACACTTTTCATCATAAATATCTCAAAACGTATTATTTTTCACTTATTTCAACGCAGTTATGAAGGAAATATGATTTTCTATCCATCGGAATCAAAAAATCGCATTTTTATCATTTTTACCATTTTTCCACTGTTTGGACATAAGGCTATAGGCTTATGTTTTTTATTGTCCCCAAAACACACTTTTCATCATAAATATCTCAAAACGTATTATTTTTCACTTATTTCAACGCAGTTATGAAGGAAATATGATTTTCTATCCATCGGAATCAAAAAATCGCATTTTTATCATTTTGACCATTTTTCCACTGTTTGGACATAAGGCTATAGGCTTATGTTTTTTATTTTCCCCAAAACACACTTTTCATCATAAATATCTCAAAACGTATTATTTTTCACTTATTTCAACGCAGTTATGAAGGAAATATGATGTTCTATCCATCGGAATCAAAATATCGCATTTTTATCATTTTGACCATTTTTCCACTGTTTTGACATAAGGCTATAGGCTTATGTTTTTTATTGTCCCCAAAACACACTTTTCATCATAAATATCTCAAAACGTATTATTTTTCACTTATTTCAACGCAGTTATGAAGGAAATATGATTTTCTATCCATCGGAATCAAAATATCGCATTTTTATCATTTTGACCATTTTTCCACTGTTTTGACATAAGGCTATAGGCTTATGTTTTTTATTGTCCCCAAAACACACTTTTCATCATAAATATCTCAAAACGTATTATTTTTCACTTATTTCAACGCAGTTATGAAGGAAATATGATTTTCTATCCATCGGAATAAAAAAATCGCATTTTTATCATTTTGACCATTTTTCCACTGTTTGGACATAAGGCTATAGGCTTATGTTTTTTATTGTCCCCAAAACACACTTTTCATCATAAATATCTCAAAACGTATTATTTTTCACTTATTTCAACGCAGTTATGAAGGAAATATGATTTTCTATCCATCGGAATCAAAAAAAAATCGCATTTTTATCATTTTGACCATTTTTCCACTGTTTGGACATAAGGCTATAGGCTTATGTTTTTTATTGTCCCCAAAACACACTTTTCATCATAAATATCTCAAAACGTATTATTTTTCACTTATTTCAACGCAGTTATGAAGGAAATATGATGTTCTATCCATCGGAATCAAAATATCGCATTTTTATCATTTTGACCATTTTTCCACTGTTTTGACATAAGGCTATAGGCTTATGTTTTTTATTGTCCCCAAAACACACTTTTCATCATAAATATCTCAAAACGTATTATTTTTTCACTTATTTCAACGCAGCTATGAAGGAAATATGATTTTCTATCCATCGGAATAAAAAAATCGCATTTTTATCATTTTGACCATTTTTCCACTGTTTGGACATAAGGCTATAGGCTTATGTTTTTTATTGTCCCCAAAACACACTTTTCATCATAAATATCTCAAAACGTATTATTTTTCACTTATTTCAACGCAGTTATGAAGGAAATATGATTTTCTATCCATCGGAATCAAAATATCGCATTTTTATCATTTTGACCATTTTTCCACTGTTTGGACATAAGGCTATAGGCTTATGTTTTTTATTGTCCCCAAAACACACTTTTCATCATAAATATCTCAAAACGTATTATTTTTCACTTATTTCAACGCAGTTATGAAGGAAATATGATTTTCTATCCATCGGAATGGAAAAAATCGCATTTTTATCATTTTGACCATTTTTCCACTGTTTTGACATAAGGCTATAGGCTTATGTTTTTTATTGTCCCCAAAACACACTTTTCATCATAAATATCTCAAAACGTATTATTTTTCACTTATTTCAACGCAGTTATGAAGGAAATATGATTTTCTATCCATCGGAATAAAAAAATCGCATTTTTATCATTTTGACCATTTTTCCACTGTTTGGACATAAGGCTATAGGCTTATGTTTTTTATTGTCCCCAAAACACACTTTTCATCATAAATATCTCAAAACGTATTATTTTTCACTTATTTCAACGCAGTTATGAAGGAAATATGATTTTCTATCCATCGGAATCAAAAAATCGCATTTTTATCATTTTGACCATTTTTCCACTGTTTGGACATAAGGCTATAGGCTTATGTTTTTTATTGTCCCCAAAACACACTTTTCATCATAAATATCTCAAAACGTATTATTTTTCACTTATTTCAACGCAGTTATGAAGGAAATATGATGTTCTATCCATCGGAATCAAAAAATCGCATTTTTATCATTTTGACCATTTTTCCACTGTTTGGACATAAGGCTATAGGCTTATGTTTTTTATTGTCCCCAAAACACACTTTTCATCATAAATATCTCAAAACGTATTATTTTTCACTTATTTCAACGCAGTTATGAAGGAAATATGATTTTCTATCCATCGGAATCAAAAAATCGCATTTTTATCATTTTGACCATTTTTCCACTGTTTGGACATAAGGCTATAGGCTTATGTTTTTTATTGTCCCCAAAACACACTTTTCATCATAAATATCTCAAAACGTATTATTTTTCACTTATTTCAACGCAGTTATGAAGGAAATATGATTTTCTATCCATCGGAATCAAAAAATCGCATTTTTATCATTTTGACCATTTTTCCACTGTTTGGACATAAGGCTATAGGCTTATGTTTTTTATTGTCCCCAAAACACACTTTTCATCATAAATATCTCAAAACGTATTATTTTTCACTTATTTCAACGCAGTTATGAAGGAAATATGATGTTCTATCCATCGGAATCAAAATATCGCATTTTTATCATTTTGACCATTTTTCCACTGTTTGGACATAAGGCTATAGGCTTATGTTTTTTATTGTCCCCAAAACACACTTTTCATCATAAATATCTCAAAACGTATTATTTTTCACTTATTTCAACGCAGTTATGAAGGAAATATGATTTTCTATCCATCGGAATAAAAAATCGCATTTTTATCATTTTGACCATTTTTCCACTGTTTGGACATAAGGCTATAGGCTTATGTTTTTTATTGTCCCCAAAAACACACTTTTCATCATAAATATCTCAAAACGTATTATTTTTCACTTATTTCAACGCAGTTATGAAGGAAATATGATTTTCTATCCATCGGAATAAAAAAAATCGCATTTTTATCATTTTGACCATTTTTCCACTGTTTGGACATAAGGCTATAGGCTTATGTTTTTTATTGTCCCCAAAACACACTTTTCATCATAAATATCTCAAAACGTATTATTTTTCACTTATTTCAACGCAGTTATGAAGGAAATATGATTTTCTATCCATCGGAATGGAAAAAATCGCATTTTTATCATTTTGACCATTTTTCCACTGTTTTGACATAAGGCTATAGGCTTATGTTTTTTATTGTCCCCAAAACACACTTTTCATCATAAATATCTCAAAACGTATTATTTTTCACTTATTTCAACGCAGTTATGAAGGAAATATGATTTTCTATCCATCGGAATCAAAATATCGCATTTTTATCATTTTGACCATTTTTCCACTGTTTGGACATAAGGCTATAGGCTTATGTTTTTTATTGTCCCCAAAACACACTTTTCATCATAAATATCTCAAAACGTATTATTTTTCACTTATTTCAACGCAGTTATGAAGGAAATATGATTTTCTATCCATCGGAATGAAAAAAATCGCATTTTTATCATTTTGACCATTTTTCCACTGTTTGGACATAAGGCTATAGGCTTATGTTTTTTATTGTCCCCAAAACACACTTTTCATCATAAATATCTCAAAACGTATTATTTTTCACTTATTTCAACGCAGTTATGAAGGAAATATGATTTTCTATCCATCGGAATCAAAAAATCGCATTTTTATCATTTTGACCATTTTTCCACTGTTTGGACATAAGGCTATAGGCTTATGTTTTTTATTGTCCCCAAAACACACTTTTCATCATAAATATCTCAAAACGTATTATTTTTCACTTATTTCAACGCAGTTATGAAGGAAATATGATTTTCTATCCATCGGAATCAAAAAATCGCATTTTTATCATTTTGACCATTTTTCCACTGTTTGGACATAAGGCTATAGGCTTATGTTTTTTATTGTCCCCAAAACACACTTTTCATCATAAATATCTCAAAACGTATTATTTTTCACTTATTTCAACGCAGTTATGAAGGAAATATGATTTTCTATCCATCGGAATCAAAATATCGCATTTTTATCATTTTGACCATTTTTCCACTGTTTGGACATAAGGCTATAGGCTTATGTTTTTTATTGTCCCCAAAACACACTTTTCATCATAAATATCTCAAAACGTATTATTTTTCACTTATTTCAACGCAGTTATGAAGGAAATATGATTTTCTATCCATCGGAATAAAAAAATCGCATTTTTATCATTTTGACCATTTTTCCACTGTTTGGACATAAGGCTATAGGCTTATGTTTTTTATTGTCCCCAAAACACACTTTTCATCATAAATATCTCAAAACGTATTATTTTTCACTTATTTCAACGCAGTTATGAAGGAAATATGATTTTCTATCCATCGGAATAAAAAAATCGCATTTTTATCATTTTGACCATTTTTCCACTGTTTGGACATAAGGCTATAGGCTTATGTTTTTTATTGTCCCCAAAACACACTTTTCATCATAAATATCTCAAAACGTATTATTTTTCACTTATTTCAACGCAGTTATGAAGGAAATATGATTTTCTATCCATCGGAATCAAAAAATCGCATTTTTATCATTTTGACCATTTTTCCACTGTTTGGACATAAGGCTATAGGCTTATGTTTTTTATTGTCCCCAAAACACACTTTTCATCATAAATATCTCAAAACGTATTATTTTTCACTTATTTCAACGCAGTTATGAAGGAAATATGATTTTCTATCCATCGGAATGGAAAAAATCGCATTTTTATCATTTTGACCATTTTTCCACTGTTTTGACATAAGGCTATAGGCTTATGTTTTTTATTGTCCCCAAAACACACTTTTCATCATAAATATCTCAAAACGTATTATTTTTCACTTATTTCAACGCAGTTATGAAGGAAATATGATTTTCTATCCATCGGAATAAAAAAAATCGCATTTTTATCATTTTGACCATTTTTCCACTGTTTGGACATAAGGCTATAGGCTTATGTTTTTTATTGTCCCCAAAACACACTTTTCATCATAAATATCTCAAAACGTATTATTTTTCACTTATTTCAACGCAGTTATGAAGGAAATATGATTTTCTATCCATCGGAATGAAAAAAATCGCATTTTTATCATTTTGACCATTTTTCCACTGTTTGGACATAAGGCTATAGGCTTATGTTTTTTATTGTCCCAAAAACACACTTTTCATCATAAATATCTCAAAACGTATTTTTTTTTCACTTATTTCAACGCAGTTATGAAGGAAATATGATTTTCTATCCATCGGAATCAAAAAATCGCATTTTTATCATTTTGACCATTTTTCCACTGTTTGGACATAAGGCTATAGGCTTATGTTTTTTATTGTCCCCAAAACACACTTTTCATCATAAATATCTCAAAACGTATTATTTTTCACTTATTTCAACGCAGTTATGAAGGAAATATGATGTTCTATCCATCGGAATCAAAATATCGCATTTTTATCATTTTGACCATTTTTCCACTGTTTTGACATAAGGCTATAGGCTTATGTTTTTTTATTGTCCCCAAAACACACTTTTCATCATAAATATCTCAAAACGTATTATTTTTCACTTATTTCAACGCAGTTATGAAGGAAATATGATTTTCTATCCATCGGAATAAAAAAATCGCATTTTTATCATTTTTACCATTTTTCCACTGTTTGGACATAAGGCTATAGGCTTATGTTTTTTATTGTCCCCAAAACACACTTTTCATCATAAATATCTCAAAACGTATTATTTTTCACTTATTTCAACGCAGTTATGAAGGAAATATGATTTTCTATCCATCGGAATCAAAAAATCGCATTTTTATCATTTTGACCATTTTTCCACTGTTTGGACATAAGGCTATAGGCTTATGTTTTTTATTGTCCCCAAAACACACTTTTCATCATAAATATCTCAAAACGTATTATTTTTCACTTATTTCAACGCAGTTATGAAGGAAATATGATTTTCTATCCATCGGAATGAAAAAAATCGCATTTTTATCATTTTGACCATTTTTCCACTGTTTGGACATAAGGCTATAGCTTATGTTTTTTATTTTCCCCAAAACACACTTTTCATCATAAATATCTCAAAACGTATTATTTTTCACTTATTTCAACGCAGTTATGAAGGAAATATGATTTTCTATCCATCGGAATGAAAAAAATCGCATTTTTATCATTTTGACCATTTTTCCACTGTTTGGACATAAGGCTATAGGCTTATGTTTTTTATTGTCCCCAAAACACACTTTTCATCATAAATATCTCAAAACGTATTATTTTTCACTTATTTCAACGCAGTTATGAAGGAAATATGATTTTCTATCCATCGGAATAAAAAAATCGCATTTTTATCATTTTTACCATTTTTCCACTGTTTGGACATAAGGCTATAGGCTTATGTTTTTTATTGTCCCCAAAACACACTTTTCATCATAAATATCTCAAAACGTATTATTTTTCACTTATTTCAACGCAGTTATGAAGGAAATATGATTTTCTATCCATCGGAATCAAAATATCGCATTTTTATCATTTTGACCATTTTTCCACTGTTTTGACATAAGGCTATAGGCTTATGTTTTTTATTGTCCCCAAAACACACTTTTCATCATAAATATCTCAAAACGTATTATTTTTCACTTATTTCAACGCAGTTATGAAGGAAATATGATTTTCTATCCATCGGAATGAAAAAAATCGCATTTTTATCATTTTGACCATTTTTCCACTGTTTGGACATAAGGCTATAGGCTTATGTTTTTTATTGTCCCCAAAACACACTTTTCATCATAAATATCTCAAAACGTATTATTTTTCACTTATTTCAACGCAGTTATGAAGGAAATATGATTTTCTATCCATCGGAATCAAAAAATCGCATTTTTATCATTTTGACCATTTTTCCACTGTTTGGACATAAGGCTATAGGCTTATGTTTTTTATTGTCCCCAAAACACACTTTTCATCATAAATATCTCAAAACGTATTATTTTTCACTTATTTCAACGCAGTTATGAAGGAAATATGATTTTCTATCCATCGGAATAAAAAAAATCGCATTTTTATCATTTTGACCATTTTTCCACTGTTTGGACATAAGGCTATAGGCTTATGTTTTTTATTGTCCCCAAAACACACTTTTCATCATAAATATCTCAAAACGTATTATTTTTCACTTATTTCAACGCAGTTATGAAGGAAATATGATTTTCTATCCATCGGAATCAAAAAATCGCATTTTTATCATTTTGACCATTTTTCCACTGTTTGGACATAAGGCTATAGGCTTATGTTTTTTATTGTCCCCAAAACACACTTTTCATCATAAATATCTCAAAACGTATTATTTTTCACTTATTTCAACGCAGTTATGAAGGAAATATGATTTTCTATCCATCGGAATAAAAAAATCGCATTTTTATCATTTTGACCATTTTTCCACTGTTTGGACATAAGGCTATAGGCTTATGTTTTTTATTGTCCCCAAAACACACTTTTCATCATAAATATCTCAAAACGTATTATTTTTCACTTATTTCAACGCAGTTATGAAGGAAATATGATTTTCTATCCATCGGAATCAAAAAATCGCATTTTTATCATTTTGACCATTTTTCCACTGTTTGGACATAAGGCTATAGGCTTATGTTTTTTATTGTCCCCAAAACACACTTTTCATCATAAATATCTCAAAACGTATTATTTTTCACTTATTTCAACGCAGTTATGAAGGAAATATGATTTTCTATCCATCGGAATGAAAAAAATCGCATTTTTATCATTTTGACCATTTTTCCACTGTTTGGACATAAGGCTATAGGCTTATGTTTTTTATTGTCCCCAAAACACACTTTTCATCATAAATATCTCAAAACGTATTATTTTTCACTTATTTCAACGCAGTTATGAAGGAAATATGATTTTCTATCCATCGGAATCAAAAAATCGCATTTTTATCATTTTGACCATTTTTCCACTGTTTGGACATAAGGCTATAGGCTTGTTTTTTCTTGTCCCCAAAACACACTTTTCATCATAAATATCTCAAAACGTATTATTTTTCACTTATTTCAACGCAGTTATGAAGGAAATATGATTTTCTATCCATCGGAATCAAAAAATCGCATTTTTATCATTTTGACCATTTTTCCACTGTTTGGACATAAGGCTATAGGCTTATGTTTTTTATTGTCCCCAACACACACTTTTCATCATAAATATCTCAAAACGTATTATTTTTCACTTATTTCAACGCAGTTATGAAGGAAATATGATTTTCTATCCATCGGAATGAAAAAAATCGAATTTTTATCATTTTTACAATTTTTCCACTGTTTGGACATAAGGCTATAGGCTTATTTTTTTTATTGTCCCCACAACACACTTTTCATCATAAATATCTCAAAACGTATTATTTTTCACTTATTTCAACGCAGTTATGAAGGAAATATGATTTTCTATCCATCGGAATAAAAAAAATCGCATTTTTATCATTTTGACCATTTTTCCACTGTTTGGACATAAGGCTATAGGCTTATGTTTTTTATTTTCCCCAAAACACACTTTTCATCATAAATATCTCAAAACGTATTATTTTTCACTTATTTCAACGCAGTTATGAAGGAAATATGATTTTCTATCCATCGGAATCAAAAAATCGCATTTTTATCATTTTGACCATTTTTCCACTGTTTGGACATAAGGCTATAGGCTTATGTTTTTTATTGTCCCCAAAACACACTTTTCATCATAAATATCTCAAAACGTATTATTTTTCACTTATTTCAACGCAGTTATGAAGGAAATATGATTTTCTATCCATCGGAATGAAAAAAATCGCATTTTTATCATTTTGACCATTTTTCCACTGTTTGGACATAAGGCTATAGGCTTATGTTTTTTATTGTCCCCAAAACACACTTTTCATCATAAATATCTCAAAACGTATTATTTTTCACTTATTTCAACGCAGTTATGAAGGAAATATGATTTTCTATCCATCGGAATCAAAAAATCGCATTTTTATCATTTTGACCATTTTTCCACTGTTTGGACATAAGGCTATAGGCTTATGTTTTTTATTGTCCCCAAAACACACTTTTCATCATAAATATCTCAAAACGTATTATTTTTCACTTATTTCAACGCAGTTATGAAGGAAATATGATTTTCTATCCATCGGAATCAAAAAATCGCATTTTTATCATTTTGACCATTTTTCCACTGTTTGGACATAAGGCTATAGGCTTATGTTTTTTATTGTCCCCAAAACACACTTTTCATCATAAATATCTCAAAACGTATTATTTTTCACTTATTTCAACGCAGTTATGAAGGAAATATGATTTTCTATCCATCGGAATGAAAAAAAATCGCATTTTTATCATTTTGACCATTTTTCCACTGTTTGGACATAAGGCTATAGGCTTATGTTTTTTATTGTCCCCAAAACACACTTTTCATCATAAATATCTCAAAACGTATTATTTTTCACTTATTTCAACGCAGTTATGAAGGAAATATGATTTTCTATCCATCGGAATCAAAAAATCGCATTTTTATCATTTTGACCATTTTTCCACTGTTTGGACATAAGGCTATAGGCTTATGTTTTTTATTGTCCCCAAAACACACTTTTCATCATAAATATCTCAAAACGTATTATTTTTCACTTATTTCAACGCAGTTATGAAGGAAATATGATTTTCTATCCATCGGAATCAAAAAATCGCATTTTTATCATTTTGACCATTTTTCCACTGTTTTGACATAAGGCTATAGGCTTATGTTTTTTATTTTCCCCAAAACACACTTTTCATCATAAATATCTCAAAACGTATTATTTTTCACTTATTTCAACGCAGTTATGAAGGAAATATGATTTTCTATCCATCGGAATGAAAAAAATCGCATTTTTATCATTTTGACCATTTTTCCACTGTTTGGACATAAGGCTATAGGCTTATGTTTTTTATTGTCCCCAAAACACACTTTTCATCATAAATATCTCAAAACGTATTATTTTTCACTTATTTCAACGCAGTTATGAAGGAAATATGATTTTCTATCCATCGGAATCAAAAAAATCACATTTTATCATTTTGACCATTTTTCCACTGTTTGGACATAAGGCTATAGGCTTATGTTTTTTATTTTCCCCAAAACACACTTTTCATCATAAATATCTCAAAACGTATTATTTTTCACTTATTTCAACGCAGTTATGAAGGAAATATGATTTTCTATCCATCGGAATAAAAAAATCGCATTTTTATCATTTTGACCATTTTTCCACTGTTTGGACATAAGGCTATAGGCTTATGTTTTTTATTGTCCCCAAAACACACTTTTCATCATAAATATCTCAAAACGTATTATTTTTCACTTATTTCAACGCAGTTATGAAGGAAATATGATTTTCTATCCATCGGAATCAAAAAATCGCATTTTTATCATTTTGACCATTTTTCCACTGTTTGGACATAAGGCTATAGGCTTATGTTTTTTATTGTCCCCAAAACACACTTTTCATCATAAATATCTCAAAACGTATTATTTTTCACTTATTTCAACGCAGTTATGAAGGAAATATGATTTTCTATCCATCGGAATCAAAAAATCGCATTTTTATCATTTTGACCATTTTTCCACTGTTTTGACATAAGGCTATAGGCTTATGTTTTTTATTTTCCCCAAAACACACTTTTCATCATAAATATCTCAAAACGTATTATTTTTCACTTATTTCAACGCAGTTATGAAGGAAATATGATTTTCTATCCATCGGAATGAAAAAAATCGCATTTTTATCATTTTGACCATTTTTCCACTGTTTGGACATAAGGCTATAGGCTTATGTTTTTTATTGTCCCCAAAACACACTTTTCATCATAAATATCTCAAAACGTATTATTTTTCACTTATTTCAACGCAGTTATGAAGGAAATATGATTTTCTATCCATCGGAATCAAAATATCGCATTTTTATCATTTTGACCATTTTTCCACTGTTTGGACATAAGGCTATAGGCTTATGTTTTTTATTTTCCCCAAAACACACTTTTCATCATAAATATCTCAAAACGTATTATTTTTCACTTATTTCAACGCAGTTATGAAGGAAATATGATTTTCTATCCATCGGAATCAAAAAATCGCATTTTTATCATTTTGACCATTTTTCCACTGTTTGGACATAAGGCTATAGGCTTATGTTTTTTATTGTCCCCAAAACACACTTTTCATCATAAATATCTCAAAACGTATTATTTTTCACTTATTTCAACGCAGTTATGAAGGAAATATGATTTTCTATCCATCGGAATAAAAAAATCGCATTTTTATCATTTTGACCATTTTTCCACTGTTTTGACATAAGGCTATAGGCTTATGTTTTTTATTGTCCCCAAAACACACTTTTCATCATAAATATCTCAAAACGTATTATTTTTCACTTATTTCAACGCAGTTATGAAGGAAATATGATTTTCTATCCATCAGAATCAAAAAATCGCATTTTTATCATTTTGACCATTTTCCCACTGTTTTTGACATAAGGCTATAGGCTTATGTCCTTTATTTTCCCCAAAACACACATTTCATCATAAATATCTCAAAACGTATTATTTTTCACTTATTTCAACGCAGTTATGAAGGAAATATGATTTTCTATCCATCGGAATGAAAAAAATCGCATTTTTATCATTTTGACCATTTTTCCACTGTTTGGACATAAGGCTATAGGCTTATGTTTTTTATTGTCCCCAAAACACACTTTTCATCATAAATATCTCAAAACGTATTATTTTTCACTTATTTCAACGCAGTTATGAAGGAAATATGATTTTCTATCCATCGGAATCAAAATATCGCATTTTTATCATTTTGACCATTTTTCCACTGTTTGGACATAAGGCTATAGGCTTATGTTTTTTATTGTCCCCAAAACACACTTTTCATCATAAATATCTCAAAACGTATTATTTTTCACTTATTTCAACGCAGTTATGAAGGAAATATGATTTTCTATCCATCGGAATCAAAAAATCGCATTTTTATCATTTTGACCATTTTTCCACTGTTTGGACATAAGGCTATAGGCTTATGTTTTTTATTGTCCCCAAAACACACTTTTCATCATAAATATCTCAAAACGTATTATTTTTCACTTATTTCAACGCAGTTATGAAGGAAATATGATTTTCTATCCATCGGAATCAAAAAATCGCATTTTTTACATTTTGACCATTTTTCCACTGTTTGGACATAAGGCTATAGGCTTATGTTTTTTATTTTCCCCAAAACACACTTTTCATCATAAATATCTCAAAACGTATTATTTTTCACTTATTTCAACGCAGTTATGAAGGAAATATGATTTTCTATCCATCGGAATCAAAAAATCGCATTTTTATCATTTTGACCATTTTTCCACTGTTTGGACATAAGGCTATAGGCTTATGTTTTTTATTGTCCCCAAAACACACTTTTCATCATAAATATCTCAAAACGTATTATTTTTCACTTATTTCAACGCAGTTATGAAGGAAATATGATTTTCTATCCATCGGAATCAAAAAATCGCATTTTTATCATTTTGACCATTTTTCCACTGTTTGGACATAAGGCTATAGGCTTATGTTTTTTATTGTCCCCAAAACACACTTTTCATCATAAATATCTCAAAACGTATTATTTTTCACTTATTTCAACGCAGTTATGAAGGAAATATGATTTTCTATCCATCGGAATCAAAAAATCGCATTTTTATCATTTTGACCATTTTTCCACTGTTTGGACATAAGGCTATAGGCTTATGTTTTTTATTGTCCCCAAAACACACTTTTCATCATAAATATCTCAAAACGTATTATTTTTCACTTATTTCAACGCAGTTATGAAGGAAATATGATTTTCTATCCATCGGAATCAAAAAATCGCATTTTTATCATTTTGACCATTTTTCCACTGTTTGGACATAAGGCTATAGGCTTATGTTTTTTATTTTCCCCAAAAACACACTTTTCATCATAAATATCTCAAAACGTATTATTTTTCACTTATTTCAACGCAGTTATGAAGGAAATATGATTTTCTATCCATCGGAATCAAAAAATCGCATTTTTATCATTTTGACCATTTTTCCACTGTTTTGACATAAGGCTATAGGCTTATGTTTTTTATTGTCCCCAAAACACACTTCATCATAAATATCTCAAAACGTATTATTTTTCACTTATTTCAACGCAGTTATGAAGGAAATATGATTTTCTATCCATCGGAATCAAAAAATCGCATTTTTATATTTTTGACCCATTTTGGACATAAGTCTCTAGGCTTATGTTTTTTATTGTCCCCAAAACACACTTTTCATCATAAATATCTCAAAACGTATTATTTTTCACTTATTTCAACGCAGTTATGAAGGAAATATGATTTTCTATCCATCGGAATGAAAAAAATCGCATTTTTATCATTTTGACCATTTTTCCACTGTTTGGACATAAGGCTATAGGCTTATGTTTTTTATTGTCCCCAAAACACACTTTTCATCATAAATATCTCAAAACGTATTATTTTTCACTTATTTCAACGCAGTTATGAAGGAAATATGATTTTCTATCCATCGGAATAAAAAAATCGCATTTTTATTTTTTTGACCATTTTGCCACTTTGACCAGGCAATAGCTTATTTATTTTTTCTATTGTCCCCAAAACACACTTTTCATCATAAATATCTCAAAACGTATTATTTTTCACTTATTTCAACGCAGTTATGAAGGAAATATGATTTTCTATCCATCGGAATCAAAAAATCGCATTTTTATCATTTTGACCATTTTTCCACTGTTTGGGCTTATGTTTTTTATTGTCCCCAAAACACACTTTTCATCATAAATATCTCAAAACGTATTATTTTTCACTTATTTCAACGCAGTTATGAAGGAAATATGATTTTCTATCCATCGGAATGAAAAAAATCGCATTTTTATTTTTTTGACCATTTTGCCACTGTTTGGACATAAGGGCGGTAGCTATTTTTTTTTATTCCCCCAAAACACACTTTTCATCATAAATATCTCAAAACGTATTATTTTTCACTTATTTCAACGCAGTTATGAAGGAAATATGATTTTCTATCCATCGGAATCAAAAAATCGCATTTTTATCATTTTGACCATTTTTCCACTGTTTGGACATAAGGCTATAGGCTTATGTTTTTTATTGTCCCCAAAACACACTTTTCATCATAAATATCTCAAAACGTATTATTTTTCACTTATTTCAACGCAGTTATGAAGGAAATATGATTTTCTATCCATCGGAATCAAAAAATCGCATTTTTATCATTTTGACCATTTTTCCACTGTTTGGACATAAGGCTATAGGCTTATGTTTTTTTATTGTCCCCAAAACACACTTTTCATCATAAATATCTCAAAACGTATTATTTTTCACTTATTTCAACGCAGTTATGAAGGAAATATGATTTTCTATCCATCGGAATCAAAAAATCGCATTTTTATCATTTTGACCATTTTTCCACTGTTTGGACATAAGGCTATAGGCTTATGTTTTTTATTGTCCCCAAAACACACTTTTCATCATAAATATCTCAAAACGTATTATTTTTCACTTATTTCAACGCAGTTATGAAGGAAATATGATTTTCTATCCATCGGAATCAAAAATCGCATTTTTATCATTTTGACCATTTTTCCACTGTTTGGACATAAGGCTATAGGCTTATGTTTTTTATTGTCCCCAAAACACACTTTTCATCATAAATATCTCAAAACGTATTATTTTTCACTTATTTCAACGCAGTTATGAAGGAAATATGATTTTCTATCCATCGGAATCAAAAAATCGCATTTTTATCATTTTGACCATTTTTCCACTGTTTGGACATAAGGCTATAGGCTTATGTTTTTTATTGTCCCCAAAACACACTTTTCATCATAAATATCTCAAAACGTATTATTTTTCACTAATTTCAACGCAGTTATGAAGGAAATATGATTTTCTATCCATCGGAATCAAAAAATCGCATTTTTATCATTTTGGCCCATTTTGGACATAAGACTATAGGCTTATGTTTTTTATTTTCCCCAAAACACACTTTTCATCATAAATATCTCAAAACGTATTATTTTTCACTTATTTCAACGCAGTTATGAAGGAAATATGATTTTCTATCCATCGGAATCAAAAAAAATCGCATTTTTATCATTTTGACCATTTTTCCACTGTTTGGACATAAGGCTATAGGCTTATGTTTTTTATTGTCCCCAAAACACACTTTTCATCATAAATATCTCAAAACGTATTATTTTTCACTTATTTCAACGCAGTTATGAAGGAAATATGATTTTCTATCCATCGGAATGAAAAAAATCGCATTTTTATCATTTTGACCATTTTTCCACTGTTTGGACATAAGGCTATAGGCTTATGTTTTTTATTGTCCCCAAAACACACTTTTCATCATAAATATCTCAAAACGTATTATTTTTCACTTATTTCAACGCAGTTATGAAGGAAATATGATTTTCTATCCATCGGAATCAAAAAATCGCATTTTTATCATTTTGACCATTTTTCCACTGTTTGGACATAAGGCTATAGGCTTATGTTTTTTATTGTCCCCAAAACACACTTTTCATCATAAATATCTCAAAACGTATTATTTTTCACTTATTTCAACGCAGTTATGAAGGAAATATGATTTTCTATCCATCGGAATAAAAAAATCGCATTTTTATCATTTTGACCATTTTTCCACTGTTTGGACATAAGGCTATAGGCTTATGTTTTTTATTGTCCCCAAAACACACTTTTCATCATAAATATCTCAAAACGTATTATTTTTCACTTATTTCAACGCAGTTATGAAGGAAATATGATTTTCTATCCATCGGAATCAAAAAATCGCATTTTTATCATTTTGACCATTTTTCCACTGTTTGGACATAAGGCTATAGGCTTATGTTTTTTATTGTCCCCAAAACACACTTTTCATCATAAATATCTCAAAACGTATTATTTTTCACTTATTTCAACGCAGTTATGAAGGAAATATGATTTTCTATCCATCGGAATAAAAAAATCGCATTTTTATCATTTTGACCATTTTTCCACTGTTTGGACATAAGGCTATAGGCTTATGTTTTTTATTGTCCCCAAAACACACTTTTCATCATCATAAATATCTCAAAACGTATTATTTTTCACTTATTTCAACGCAGTTATGAAGGAAATATGATTTTCTATCCATCGGAATGAAAAAAATCGCATTTTTATCATTTTGACCATTTTTCCACTGTTTGGACATAAGGCTATAGGCTTATGTTTTTTATTGTCCCCAAAACACACTTTTCATCATAAATATCTCAAAACGTATTATTTTTCACTTATTTCAACGCAGTTATGAAGGAAATATGATTTTCTATCCATCGGAATAAAAAAATCGAATTTTTATGTTTTTTATTTTCCCCAAAACACACTTTTCATCATAAATATCTCAAAACGTATTATTTTTCACTTATTTCAACGCAGTTATGAAGGAAATATGATTTTCTATCCATCGGAATCAAAAAATCGCATTTTTATCATTTTGACCATTTTTCCACTGTTTGGACATAAGGCTATAGGCTTATGTTTTTTATTGTCCCCAAAACACACTTTTCATCATAAATATCTCAAAACGTATTATTTTTCACTTATTTCAACGCAGTTATGAAGGAAATATGATTTTCTATCCATCGGAATAAAAAAATCGCATTTTTATCATTTTGACCATTTTTCCACTGTTTGGACATAAGGCTATAGGCTTATGTTTTTTATTGTCCCCAAAACACACTTTTCATCATAAATATCTCAAAACGTATTATTTTTCACTTATTTCAACGCAGTTATGAAGGAAATATGATTTTCTATCCATCGGAATAAAAAAATCGCATTTTTATCATTTTGACCATTTTTCCACTGTTTGGACATAAGGCTATAGGCTTATGTTTTTTATTGTCCCCAAAACACACTTTTCATCATAAATATCTCAAAACGTATTATTTTTCACTTATTTCAACGCAGTTATGAAGGAAATATGATTTTCTATCCATCGGAATAAAAAAATCGCATTTTTATCATTTTGACCATTTTTCCACTGTTTGGACATAAGGCTATAGGCTTATGTTTTTTATTGTCCCCAAAACACACTTTTCATCATAAATATCTCAAAACGTATTATTTTTCACTTATTTCAACGCAGTTATGAAGGAAATATGATTTTCTATCCATCGGAATCAAAAAATCGCATTTTTATCATTTTGACCATTTTTCCACTGTTTGGACATAAGGCTATAGGCTTATGTTTTTTATTTCCCCAAAAACACACTTTTCATCATAAATATCTCAAAACGTATTATTTTTCACTTATTTCAACGCAGTTATGAAGGAAATATGATTTTCTATCCATCGGAATAAAAAAATCGCATTTTTATCATTTTGACCATTTTTCCACTGTTTGGACATAAGGCTATAGGCTTATGTTTTTTATTGTCCCCAAAACACACTTTTCATCATAAATATATCTCAAAACGTATTATTTTTCACTTATTTCAAAGCAGTTATGAAGGAAATACGATTTTCTATCCATCGGAATCAAAAAAATCGCATTTTTATCATTTTGACCATTTTTCCACTGTTTGGACATAAGGCTATAGGCTTATGTTTTTAATTTCCCCAAAACACACTTTTCATCATAAATATCTCAAAACGTATTATTTTTCACTTATTTCAACGCAGTTATGAAGGAAATATGATTTTCTATCCATCGGAATCAAAAAAATCGCATTTTTATCATTTTGACCATTTTTCCACTGTTTGGACATAAGGCTATAGGCTTATGTTTTTTATTGTCCCCAAAACACACTTTTCATCATAAATATCTCAAAACGTATTATTTTTCACTTATTTCAACGCAGTTATGAAGGAAATATGATTTTCTATCCATCGGAATCAAAAAATCGCATTTTTATCATTTTGACCATTTTTCCACTGTTTGGACATAAGGCTATAGGCTTATGTTTTTTATTTTCCCCAAAACACACTTTTCATCATAAATATCTCAAAACGTATTATTTTTCACTTATTTCAACGCAGTTATGAAGGAAATATGATTTTCTATCCATCGGAATAAAAAAATCGCATTTTTATCATTTTGACCATTTTTCCACTGTTTGGACATAAGGCTATAGGCTTATGTTTTTTATTGTCCCCAAAACACACTTTTCATCATAAATATCTCAAAACGTATTATTTTTCACTTATTTCAACGCAGTTATGAAGGAAATATGATTTTCTATCCATCGGAATGAAAAAAATCGCATTTTTATCATTTTGACCATTTTTCCACTGTTTGGACATAAGGCTATAGGCTTATGTTTTTTATTGTCCCCAAAACACACTTTTCATCATAAATATCTCAAAACGTATTATTTTTCACTTATTTCAACGCAGTTATGAAGGAAATATGATTTTCTATCCATCGGAATCAAAAAATCGCATTTTTATCATTTTGACCATTTTTCCACTGTTTGGACATAAGGCTATAGGCTTATGTTTTTTATTGTCCCCAAAACACACTTTTCATCATAAATATCTCAAAACGTATTATTTTTCACTTATTTCAACGCAGTTATGAAGGAAATATGATTTTCTATCCATCGGAATAAAAAATCGCATTTTTATCATTTTGACCATTTTTCCACTGTTTGGACATAAGGCTATAGGCTTATGTTTTTTATTGTCCCCAAAACACACTTTTCATCATAAATATCTCAAAACGTATTATTTTTCACTTATTTCAACGCAGTTATGAAGGAAATATGATTTTCTATCCATCGGAATAAAAAAATCGCATTTTTATCATTTTGACCATTTTGCCACTGACATAAGATAAGGCATATAGCTTATGTTTTTTATTTCCCCCAAAACACACTTTTCATCATAAATATCTCAAAACGTATTATTTTTCACTTATTTCAACGCAGTTATGAAGGAAATATGATTTCCTATCCATCGGAATCAAAAAATCGCATTTTTATCATTTTGACCATTTTTCCACTGTTTGGACATAAGGCTATAGGCTTATGTTTTTTATTTTCCCCCAAACACACTTTTCATCATAAATATCTCAAAACGTATTATTTTTCACTTATTTCAACGCAGTTATGAAGGAAATATGATTTTCTATCCATCGGAATAAAAAAATCGCATTTTTATCATTTTGACCATTTTTCCACTGTTTGGACATAAGGCTATAGGCTTATGTTTTTTATTGTCCCCAAAACACACTTTTCATCATAAATATCTCAAAACGTATTATTTTTCACTTATTTCAACGCAGTTATGAAGGAAATATGATTTTCTATCCATCGGAATCAAAAAATCGCATTTTTATCATTTTGACCATTTTTCCACTGTTTGGACATAAGGCTATAGGCTTATGTTTTTTATTGTCCCCAAAACACACTTTTCATCATAAATATCTCAAAACGTATTATTTTTCACTTATTTCAACGCAGTTATGAAGGAAATATGATTTTCTATCCATCGGAATAAAAAAATCGCATTTTTATCATTTTGACCATTTTTCCACTGTTTGGACATAAGGCTATAGGCTTATGTTTTTTATTGTCCCCAAAACACACTTTTCATCATAAATATCTCAAAACGTATTATTTTTCACTTATTTCAACGCAGTTATGAAGGAAATATGATTTTCTATCCATCGGAATCAAAAAATCGCATTTTTATCATTTTGACCATTTTTCCACTGTTTGGACATAAGGCTATAGGCTTATGTTTTTTATTGTCCCCCAAAACACACTTTTCATCATAAATATCTCAAAACGTATTATTTTTCACTTATTTCAACGCAGTTATGAAGGAAATATGATTTTCTATCCATCGGAATCAAAAAAAAAATCGCATTTTTATCATTTTGACCATTTTTCCACTGTTTGGACATAAGGCTATAGGCTTATGTTTTTTATTTTCCCCAAAACACACTTTTCATCATAAATATCTCAAAACGTATTATTTTTCACTTATTTCAACGCAGTTATGAAGGAAATATGATTTTCTATCCATCGGAATAAAAAAATCGCATTTTTATCATTTTGACCATTTTTCCACTGTTTGGACATAAGGCTATAGGCTTATGTTTTTTATTGTCCCCAAAACACACTTTTCATCATAAATATCTCAAAACGTATTATTTTCACTTATTTCAACGCAGTTATGAAGGAAATATGATTTTCTATCCATCGGAATCAAAAATCGCATTTTTATCATTTTGACCATTTTTCCACTGTTCATAAGGCTATAGGCTTATGTTTTTTATTGTCCCCAAAACACACTTTTCATCATAAATATCTCAAAACGTATTATTTTTCACTTATTTCAACGCAGTTATGAAGGAAATATGATTTTCTATCCATCGGAATGAAAAAAATCGCATTTTTATCATTTTGACCATTTTTCCACTGTTTGGACATAAGGCTATAGGCTTATGTTTTTTATTGTCCCCAAAAAACACTTTTCATCATAAATATCTCAAAACGTATTATTTTTCACTTATTTCAACGCAGTTATGAAGGAAATATGATTTTCTATCCATCGGAATAAAAAAATCGCATTTTTATCATTTTGACCATTTTTCCACTGTTTGGACATAAGGCTATAGGCTTATGTTTTTTATTTTCCCCAAAACACACTTTTCATCATAAATATCTCAAAACGTATTATTTTTCACTTATTTCAACGCAGTTATGAAGGAAATATGATTTTCTATCCATCGGAATAAAAAATCGCATTTTTATCATTTTTTGACCATTTTGCCACAAAACACACTTTTCATCATAAATATCTCAAAACGTATTATTTTTCACTTATTTCAACGCAGTTATGAAGGAAATATGATTTTCTATCCATCGGAATAAAAAAAATCGCATTTTTATCATTTTGACCATTTTTCCACTGTTTGGACATAAGGCTATAGGCTTATGTTTTTTATTGTCCCCAAAACACACTTTTCATCATAAATATCTCAAAACGTATTATTTTTCACTTATTTCAACGCAGTTATGAAGGAAATATGATTTTCTATCCATCGGAATAAAAAAATCGCATTTTTATCATTTTGACCATTTTTCCACTGTTTGGACATAAGGCTATAGGCTTATGTTTTTTATTGTCCCCAAAACACACTTTTCATCATAAATATCTCAAAACGTATTATTTTTCACTTATTTCAACGCAGTTATGAAGGAAATATGATTTTCTATCCATCGGAATCAAAAAATCGCATTTTTATCATTTTGACCATTTTTCCACTGTTTGGACATAAGGCTATAGGCTTATGTTTTTTATTGTCCCCAAACACACTTTTCATCATAAATATCTCAAAACGTATTATTTTTCACTTATTTCAACGCAGTTATGAAGGAAATATGATTTTCTATCCATCGGAATCAAAAAATCGCATTTTTATCATTTTGACCATTTTTCCACTGTTTGGACATAAGGCTATAGGCTTATGTTTTTTATTGTCCCCAAAAAACACACTTTTCATCATAAATATCTCAAAACGTATTATTTTTCACTTATTTCAACGCAGTTATGAAGGAAATATGATTTTCTATCCATCGGAATGAAAAAAATCGCATTTTTATCATTTTGACCATTTTTCCACTGTTTGGACATAAGGCTATAGGCTTATGTTTTTTATTGTCCCCAAAACACACTTTTCATCATAAATATCTCAAAACGTATTATTTTTCACTTATTTCAACGCAGTTATGAAGGAAATATGATTTTCTATCCATCGGAATCAAAAAATCGCATTTTTATCATTTTGACCATTTTTCCACTGTTTGGACATAAGGCTATAGGCTTATGTTTTTTATTGTCCCCAAAACACACTTTTCATCATAAATATCTCAAAACGTATTATTTTTCACTTATTTCAACGCAGTTATGAAGGAAATATGATTTTCTATCCATCGGAATCAAAAAATCGCATTTTTATCATTTTGACCATTTTTCCACTGTTTGGACATAAGGCTATAGGCTTATGTTTTTTATTGTCCCCAAAACACACTTTTCATCATAAATATCTCAAAACGTATTATTTTTCACTTATTTCAACGCAGTTATGAAGGAAATATGATTTTCTATCCATCGGAATAAAAAAATCGCATTTTTATCATTTTGACCATTTTTCCACTGTTTGGACGTCCACAAAACACACTTTTCATCATAAATATCTCAAAACGTATTATTTTTCACTTATTTCAACGCAGTTATGAAGGAAATATGATTTTCTATCCATCGGAATAAAAAAATCGCATTTTTATCATTTTGACCATTTTTTCCCACTGTTTGGACATAAGGCTATAGGCTTATGTTTTTTATTGTCCCCAAAACACACTTTTCATCATAAATATCTCAAAACGTATTATTTTTCACTTATTTCAACGCAGTTATGAAGGAAATATGATTTTCTATCCATCGGAATGAAAAAAATCGCATTTTTATCATTTTGACCATTTTTCCACTGTTTGGACATAAGGCTATAGGCTTATGTTTTTTATTGTCCCCAAAACACACTTTTCATCATAAATATCTCAAAACGTATTATTTTTCACTTATTTCAACGCAGTTATGAAGGAAATATGATTTCCTATCCATCGGAATGAAAAAAATCGCATTTTTATCATTTTGACCATTTTTCCACTGTTTGGACATAAGGCTATAGGCTTATGTTTTTTATTGTCCCCAAAACACACTTTTCATCATAAATATCTCAAAACGTATTATTTTTCACTTATTTCAACGCAGTTATGAAGGAAATATGATTTTCTATCCATCGGAATGAAAAAAATCGCATTTTTATCATTTTGACCATTTTTCCACTGTTTGGACATAAGGCTATAGGCTTATGTTTTTTATTGTCCCCAAAACACACTTTTCATCATAAATATCTCAAAACGTATTATTTTTCACTTATTTCAACGCAGTTATGAAGGAAATATGATTTTCTATCCATCGGAATAAAAAAATCGCATTTTTATCATTTTGACCATTTTTCCACTGTTTGGACATAAGGCTATAGGCTTATGTTTTTTATTGTCCCCAAAACACACTTTTCATCATAAATATCTCAAAACGTATTATTTTTCACTTATTTCAACGCAGTTATGAAGGAAATATGATTTTCTATCCATCGGAATCAAAAAATCGCATTTTTATCATTTTGACCATTTTTCCACTGTTTGGACATAAGGCTATAGGCTTATGTTTTTTATTGTCCCCAAAACACACTTTTCATCATAAATATCTCAAAACGTATTATTTTTCACTTATTTCAACGCAGTTATGAAGGAAATATGATTTTCTATCCATCGGAATGAAAAAAATCGCATTTTTATCATTTTGACCATTTTTCCACTGTTTGGACATAAGGCTATAGGCTTATGTTTTTTATTGTCCCCAAAAAACACTTTCCATCATAAATATCTCAAAACGTATTATTTTTCACTTATTTCAACGAAGTTATGAAGGAAATATGATTTTCTATCCATTGGAATAAAAAATCGCATAGCATTTTATCATTTTGACCATTTTCCCACTGTTTGGACATAAGGCTATAGGCTTATGTTTTTTTATTGTCCCCAAAACACACTTTTCATCATAAATATCTCAAAACGTATTATTTTTCACTTATTTCAACGCAGTTATGAAGGAAATATGATTTTCTATCCATCGGAATCAAAAAATCGCATTTTTATCATTTTGACCATTTTTCCACTGTTTGGACATAAGGCTATAGGCTTATGTTTTTTATTGTCCCCAAAACACACTTTTCATCATAAATATCTCAAAACGTATTATTTTTCACTTATTTCAACGCAGTTATGAAGGAAATATGATTTTCTATCCATCGGAATCAAAAAATCGCATTTTTATCATTTTGACCATTTTTCCACTGTTTGGACATAAGGCTATAGGCTTATGTTTTTTATTGTCCCCAAAACACACTTTTCATCATAAATATCTCAAAACGTATTATTTTTCACTTATTTCAACGCAGTTATGAAGGAAATATGATTTTCTATCCATCGGAATAAAAAATCGCATTTTTATCATTTTTCCACTGTTTGGACATAAGGCTATAGGCTTATGTTTTTTATTGTCCCCAAAACACACTTTTCATCATAAATATCTCAAAACGTATTATTTTTCACTTATTTCAACGCAGTTATGAAGGAAATATGATTTTCTATCCATCGGAATCAAAAAATCGCATTTTAATCATTTTGACCATTTTTCCACTGTTTGGACATAAGGCTATAGGCTTATGTTTTTTATTGTCCCCAAAACACACTTTTCATCATAAATATCTCAAAACGTATTATTTTTCACTTATTTCAACGCAGTTATGAAGGAAATATGATTTTCTATCCATCGGAATAAAAAATCGCATTTTTATCATTTTGACCATTTTTCCACTGTTTGGACATAAGGCTATAGGCTTATGTTTTTTATTGTCCCCAAAACACACTTTTCATCATAAATATCTCAAAACGTATTATTTTTCACTTATTTCAACGCAGTTATGAAGGAAATATGATTTTCTATCCATCGGAATCAAAAAATCGCATTTTTATCATTTTGACCATTTTTCCACTGTTTGGACATAAGGCTATAGGCTTATGTTTTTTATTGTCCCCAAAACACACTTTTCATCATAAATATCTCAAAACGTATTATTTTTCACTTATTTCAACGCAGTTATGAAGGAAATATGATTTTCTATCCATCGGAATAAAAAAAATCGCATTTTTATCATTTTGACCATTTTTCCACTGTTTGGACATAAGGCTATAGGCTTATGTTTTTTATTGTCCCCAAAACACACTTTTCATCATAAATATCTCAAAACGTATTATTTTTCACTTATTTCAACGCAGTTATGAAGGAAATATGATTTTCTATCCATCGGAATAAAAAAATCGCATTTTTATCATTTTGACCATTTTTCCACTGTTTGGACATAAGGCTATAGGCTTATGTTTTTTATTGTCCCCAAAACACACTTTTCATCATAAATATCTCAAAACGTATTATTTTTCACTTATTTCAACGCAGTTATGAAGGAAATATGATTTTCTATCCATCGGAATGAAAAAATATCGCATTTTTATCATTTTGACCATTTTTCCACTGTTTGGACATAAGGCTATAGGCTTATGTTTTTTATTGTCCCCAAAACACACTTTTCATCATAAATATCTCAAAACGTATTATTTTTCACTTATTTCAACGCAGTTATGAAGGAAATATGATTTTCTATCCATCGGAATCAAAAAATCGCATTTTTATCATTTTGACCATTTTTCCACTGTTTGATATAAAGGCCTATAGCTATGTTTTTTATTTTCCCCACAAAACACACTTTTCATCATAAATATCTCAAAACGTATTATTTTTCACTTATTTCAACGCAGTTATGAAGGAAATATGATTTTCTATCCATCGGAATGAAAAATATCGCATTTTTATCATTTTGACCATTTTTCCACTGTTTGGACATAAGGCTATAGGCTTATGTTTTTTATTGTCCCCAAAACACACTTTTCATCATAAATATCTCAAAACGTATTATTTTTCACTTATTTCAACGCAGTTATGAAGGAAATATGATTTTCTATCCATCGGAATAAAAAAATCGCATTTTTATCATTTTGACCATTTTTCCACTGTTTGGACATAAGGCTATAGGCTTATGTTTTTTATTGTCCCCAAAACACACTTTTCATCATAAATATCTCAAAACGTATTATTTTTCACTTATTTCAACGCAGTTATGAAGGAAATATGATTTTCTATCCATCGGAATCAAAAAATCGCATTTTTATCATTTTGACCATTTTTCCACTGTTTGGACATAAGGCTATAGGCTTATGTTTTTTATTGTCCCCAAAACACACTTTTCATCATAAATATCTCAAAACGTATTATTTTTCACTTATTTCAACGCAGTTATGAAGGAAATATGATTTTCTATCCATCGGAATGAAAAAAATCGCATTTTTATCATTTTGACCATTTTTCCACTGTTTGGACATAAGGCTATAGGCTTATGTTTTTTATTGTCCCCAAAAACACACTTTTCATCATAAATATCTCAAAACGTATTATTTTTCACTTATTTCAACGCAGTTATGAAGGAAATATGATTTTCTATCCATCGGAATCAAAAAATCGCATTTTTATCATTTTGACCATTTTTCCACTGTTTTGACATAAGGCTATAGGCTTATGTTTTTAATTGTCCCCAAAACACTTTTCATCATAAATATCTCAAAACGTATTATTTTTCACTTATTTCAACGCAGTTATGAAGGAAATATGATTTTCTATCCATCGGAATAAAAACATCGCATTTTTATCATTTTGACCATTTTTCCACTGTTTGGACATAAGGCTATAGGCTTATGTTTTTTATTGTCCCCAAAACACACTTTTCATCATAAATATCTCAAAACGTATTATTTTTCACTTATTTCAACGCAGTTATGAAGGAAATATGATTTTCTATCCATCGGAATGAAAAAAATCGCATTTTTATCATTTTGACCATTTTTCCACTGTTTGGACATAAGGCTATAGGCTTATGTTTTTTATTGTCCCCAAAACACACTTTTCATCATAAATATCTCAAAACGTATTATTTTTCACTTATTTCAACGCAGTTATGAAGGAAATATGATTTTCTATCCATCGGAATAAAAAAATCGCATTTTTATCATTTTGACCATTTTTCCACTGTTTGGACATAAGGCTATAGGCTTATGTTTTTTATTGTCCCCAAAACACACTTTTCATCATAAATATCTCAAAACGTATTATTTTTCACTTATTTCAACGCAGTTATGAAGGAAATATGATTTTCTATCCATCGGAATCAAAATATCGCATTTTTATCATTTTGACCATTTTTCCACTGTTTGGACATAAGGCTATAGGCTTATGTTTTTTATTTTCCCCAAAACACACTTTTCATCATAAATATCTCAAAACGTATTATTTTTCACTTATTTCAACGCAGTTATGAAGGAAATATGATTTTCTATCCATCGGAATCAAAAAATCGCATTTTTATCATTTTGACCATTTTTCCACTGTTTGGACATAAGGCTATAGGCTTATGTTTTTTATTGTCCCCAAAACACACTTTTCATCATAAATATCTCAAAACGTATTATTTTTCACTTATTTCAACGCAGTTATGAAGGAAATATGATTTTCTATCCATCGGAATAAAAAAATCGCATTTTTATCATTTTGACCATTTTTCCACTGTTTGGACATAAGGCTATAGGCTTATGTTTTTTATTGTCCCCAAAACACACTTTTCATCATAAATATCTCAAAACGTATTATTTTTCACTTATTTCAACGCAGTTATGAAGGAAATATGATTTTCTATCCATCGGAATCAAAATATCGCATTTTTATCATTTTGACCATTTTTCCACTGTTTGGACATAAGGCTATAGGCTTATGTTTTTTATTGTCCCCAAAACACACTTTTCATCATAAATATCTCAAAACGTATTATTTTTCACTTATTTCAACGCAGTTATGAAGGAAATATGATTTTCTATCCATCGGAATCAAAATATCGCATTTTTATCATTTTGACCATTTTTCCACTGTTTGGACATAAGGCTATAGGCTTATGTTTTTTATTGTCCCCAAAACACACTTTTCATCATAAATATCTCAAAACGTATTATTTTTCACTTATTTCAACGCAGTTATGAAGGAAATATGATTTTCTATCCATCGGAATAAAAAAATCGCATTTTTATCATTTTGACCATTTTTCCACTGTTTGGACATAAGGCTATAGGCTTATGTTTTTTATTGTCCCCAAAACACACTTTTCATCATAAATATCTCAAAACGTATTATTTTTCACTTATTTCAACGCAGTTATGAAGGAAATATGATTTTCTATCCATCGGAATAAAAAATCGCATTTTTATCATTTTGACCATTTTTCCACTGTTTGGACATAAGGCTATAGGCTTATGTTTTTTATTGTCCCCAAAACACACTTTTCATCATAAATATCTCAAAACGTATTATTTTTCACTTATTTCAACGCAGTTATGAAGGAAATATGATTTTCTATCCATCGGAATAAAAAAATCGCATTTTTATTTTTTTGACCATTTTGCCACTTTGGACATAAGGCTATTAGCTTATTGTTTTTTACTTTCCCCCAAAACACACTTTTCATCATAAATATCTCAAAACGTATTATTTTTCACTTATTTCAACGCAGTTATGAAGGAAATATGATTTTCTATCCATCGGAATAAAAAAATCGCATTTTTATCATTTTGACCATTTTTCCACTGTTTGGACATAAGGCTATAGGCTTATGTTTTTTATTGTCCCCAAAACACACTTTTCATCATAAATATCTCAAAACGTATTATTTTTCACTTATTTCAACGCAGTTATGAAGGAAATATGATTTTCTATCCATCGGAATAAAAAAATCGCATTTTTATCATTTTGACCATTTTTCCACTTTTGGACATAAAGGCGATAGGCTTATGTTTTTTATTGTCCCCAAAACACACTTTTCATCATAAATATCTCAAAACGTATTATTTTTCACTTATTTCAACGCAGTTATGAAGGAAATATGATTTTCTATCCATCGGAATAAAAAAAATCGCATTTTTATCATTTTGACCATTTTTCCACTGTTTGGACATAAGGCTATAGGCTTATGTTTTTTATTGTCCCCAAAACACACTTTTCATCATAAATATCTCAAAACGTATTATTTTTCACTTATTTCAACGCAGTTATGAAGGAAATATGATTTTCTATCCATCGGAATAAAAAAATCGCATTTTTATCATTTTGACCATTTTTCCACTGTTTGGACATAAGGCTATAGGCTTATGTTTTTTATTGTCCCCAAAACACACTTTTCATCATAAATATCTCAAAACGTATTATTTTTCACTTATTTCAACGCAGTTATGAAGGAAATATGATTTTCTATCCATCGGAATAAAAAAAATCGCATTTTATTTATCATTTTGACCATTTTTCCACTGTTTGGACATAAGGCTATAGGCTTATGTTTTTTATTGTCCCCAAAACACACTTTTCATCATAAATATCTCAAAACGTATTATTTTTCACTTATTTCAACGCAGTTATGAAGGAAATATGATTTTCTATCCATCGGAATCAAAAAATCGCATTTTTATCATTTTGACCATTTTTCCACTGTTTGGACATAAGGCTATAGGCTTATGTTTTTTATTGTCCCCAAAACACACTTTTCATCATAAATATCTCAAAACGTATTATTTTTCACTTATTTCAACGCAGTTATGAAGGAAATATGATTTTCTATCCATCGGAATCAAAATATCGCATTTTTATCATTTTGACCATTTTTCCACTGTTTGGACATAAGGCTATAGGCTTATGTTTTTTATTGTCCCCAAAACACACTTTTCATCATAAATATCTCAAAACGTATTATTTTTCACTTATTTCAACGCAGTTATGAAGGAAATATGATTTTCTATCCATCGGAATCAAAAATCGTATTTTTATCATTTTGACCATTTTTCCACTGTTTGGACATAAGGCTATAGGCTTATGTTTTTTATTGTCCCCAAAACACACTTTTCATCATAAATATCTCAAAACGTATTATTTTTCACTTATTTCAACGCAGTTATGAAGGAAATATGATTTTCTATCCATCGGAATCAAAAAATCGCATTTTTATCATTTTGACCATTTTTCCACTGTTTGGACATAAGGCTATAGGCTTATGTTTTTTATTGTCCCCAAAACACACTTTTCATCATAAATATCTCAAAACGTATTATTTTTCACTTATTTCAACGCAGTTATGAAGGAAATATGATTTTCTATCCATCGGAATGAAAAAAATCGCATTTTTATCATTTTGACCATTTTTCCACTGTTTGGACATAAGGCTATAGGCTTATGTTTTTTATTGTCCCCAAAACACACTTTTCATCATAAATATCTCAAAACGTATTATTTTTCACTTATTTCAACGCAGTTATGAAGGAAATATGATTTTCTATCCATCGGAATAAAAAAATCGCATTTTTATCATTTTGACCATTTTTCCACTGTTTGGACATAAGGCTATAGGCTTATGTTTTTTATTGTCCCCAAAACACACTTTTCATCATAAATATCTCAAAAAGTATTATTTTTCACTTATTTCAACGCAGTTATGAAGGAAATATGATTTTCTATCCATCGGAATGAAAAAAATCGCATTTTTATCATTTTGACCATTTTTCCACTGTTTGGACATAAGGCTATAGGCTTATGTTTTTTATTGTCCCCAAAACACACTTTTCATCATAAATATCTCAAAACGTATTATTTTTCACTTATTTCAACGCAGTTATGAAGGAAATATGATTTTCTATCCATCGGAATCAAAAAATCGCATTTTTATCATTTTGACCATTTTTCCACTGTTTGGACATAAGGCTATAGGCTTATGTTTTTTATTGTCCCAAAACACACTTTAAATCATAAATATCTCAAAACGTATTATTTTTCACTTATTTCAACGCAGTTATGAAGGAAATATGATTTTCTATCCATCGGAATAAAAAATCGCATTTTTATCATTTTGACCATTTTTCCACTGTTTGGACATAAGGCTATAGGCTTATGTTTTTTATTGTCCCCAAAACACACTTTTCATCATAAATATCTCAAAACGTATTATTTTTCACTTATTTCAACGCAGTTATGAAGGAAATATGATTTTCTATCCATCGGAATCAAAAAATCGCATTTTTATCATTTTGACCATTTTTCCACTGTTTGGACATAAGGCTATAGGCTTATGTTTTTTATTGTCCCCAAAACACACTTTTCATCATAAATATCTCAAAACGTATTATTTTTCACTTATTTCAACGCAGTTATGAAGGAAATATGATTTTCTATCCATCGGAATAAAAAAATCGCATTTTTATCATTTTGACCATTTTTCCACTGTTTGGACATAAGGCTATAGGCTTATGTTTTTTATTGTCCCCAAACACACTTTTCATCATAAATATCTCAAAACGTATTATTTTTCACTTATTTCAACGCAGTTATGAAGGAAATATGATTTTCTATCCATCGGAATCAAAAAATCGCATTTTTATCATTTTGACCATTTTTCCACTGTTTGGACATAAGGCTATAGGCTTATGTTTTTTATTGTCCCCAAAACACACTTTTCATCATAAATATCTCAAAACGTATTATTTTTCACTTATTTCAACGCAGTTATGAAGGAAATATGATTTTCTATCCATCGGAATGAAAAAAATCGCATTTTTATCATTTTGACCATTTTTCCACTGTTTGGACATAAGGCTATAGGCTTATGTTTTTTATTGTCCCCCAAAACACACTTTTCATCATAAATATCTCAAAACGTATTATTTTTCACTTATTTCAACGCAGTTATGAAGGAAATATGATTTTCTATCCATCGGAATCAAAAAATCGCATTTTTATCATTTTGACCATTTTTCCACTGTTTGGACATAAGGCTATAGGCTTATGTTTTTTATTGTCCCCAAAACACACTTTTCATCATAAATATCTCAAAACGTATTATTTTTCACTTATTTCAACGCAGTTATGAAGGAAATATGATTTTCTATCCATCGGAATGAAAAAAATCGCATTTTTATCATTTTGACCATTTTTCCACTGTTTGGACATAAGGCTATAGGCTTATGTTTTTTATTGTCCCCAAAACACACTTTTCATCATAAATATCTCAAAACGTATTATTTTTCACTTATTTCAACGCAGTTATGAAGGAAATATGATTTTCTATCCATCGGAATAAAAAAATCGCATTTTTATCATTTTGAACATTTTTCCACTGTTTGGACATAAGGCTATAGGCTTATGTTTTTAATTGTCCCCAAAACACTTTTCATCATAAATATCTCAAAACGTATTATTTTTCACTTATTTCAACGCAGTTATGAAGGAAATATGATTTTCTATCCATCGGAATAAAAAAATCGCATTTTTATCATTTTGACCATTTTGTCCACTGTTTTGACATAAGGCTATAGGCTTATGTTTTTTATTGTCCCCAAAACACACTTTCCATCATAAATATCTCAAAACGTATTATTTTTCACTTATTTCAACGCAGTTATGAAGGAAATATCATTTTCTATCCATCGGAATCAAAAAATCGCATTTTTATAATTTTGACCATTTTTTCCACTGTTTGGACAATAAG